>VDFB02278618.1:0-63893 GCA_007258455.2 Sequoia sempervirens
CAAATAAACATTTGCACATCTCTAGCATCACTCACAATTGATTTGATCCAACTGATTTTACCCATGTCCTTAAGTGCATTATTCATGGCATGCACACAACGAGTCCACCAAATGTGTTTATAGGCTGCCTCAATCAACTTCCTTGCAGCTTTACACACATGGGCCACATTTGTCACTACCTGCACCACATTTTGTGGCCCAACCTCCTCTATAGCATCCTTGAGGATCTGAAACTGATAATGAGCATCCTTGCTATGCCCTAAACAATCAATAGCCCTAAAGAAATATGGCCCCGCTGTAGATGTGACGATGATATTGATGAGTGGATGATGCCTAATGTCTGTCCACCCATCCATGACTATGCTGCATCCACTTGTGACCCAGGTTCTCTTCATCTTCTCCATCAAAATATTAATCTTGGAATAGTTCTAATCCAAGATTGTTGTCCCCAATTTAGTCTCCCCTGGTGGCACATATGATGGTCCTGCCCTTATTATCTTTGACACAACTTCCTTATAATAAGGAGAGTGAGCCACATGGAATGGAATGCCATAGGCAAAGAAGAATTTTCCAATGCCATCATCTACCTCATCCTTTGCTTGCACATTGAATAAATCTGCCAATGGTTGTGAAGATTCCTTAGGTTTCCCCTTAAGCTCTGCTGTACTTGAACTGGATGGATTCAATGGCCTTAGACTCTACAAAATAGAAGTAGAAACTGCTGAAGTCTTACTACCCCTACTCCTTTGTGGCAAAGTAACATCTATAGGTACCTCATCCTCATTACAACCCCATAATTTTAACATTTCAGCCCTGTACTTCAAGTTACTTTCCACCATATTGCATACATCTACACCTTTGCCTTGAACAAGAAGAAAGTGAGCATTAGTTCTTGTAATGTTGCCAAACCATGTAAGTTCACAAATGTGGCACTACCATTTTCTAGTGCCCCCAATTGCCCCAGGCTTTGCTGCTATCTTAGATGCAAATTGTTTTAATGGTGATTTTGGATCAAAGGGGCCTTTGGCATATCATTTGAGGATTCGTGAGGGTCTTCGGTTTGGGCCATTCCTTGATGGTAGCAATCTTCTCCTCATCAACACTAACCCCGCTTGCATTTATTTTATGTCTCAAGTATAAGATCTCCTCCATGCCAAATTCACATTTCGAGGCTTTTGCACACAAGGATTCTTGTTCTAATATTTTTAAAGTTTCTTCAATGTGTTGCAGGTGCTCTTCCCACGTCTTGCTATAGATAAGGATATCATCAAAGAACACTAAGAGGAATCTCCGAAGTTGTTTGCGAAAAATGTGATTCATACATGATTGGAAGGCGGCTGGGGCATTTGTGAGTCCAAATGGCATTATTAGGAATTCAAAATGTCCATAATGGCAACGGAAAGCTATTTTGGGGACATCTTTTCTCACTCTTATTTGGTGGTATCCTGACTGAAGGTCAATTTTGGAAAAGAATTTGAATCCGTGAAGTTCATCAATAAGTTCATTGATTTAGGGAATCAAATACCTGTTTTTGATGGTTTTCTTGTTTAGTGCTCTATAATCAATGCACATCCTTAAGGAGCCATCTTTCTTCTTTACTAGTACCACTGAAGATGCAAAGGGGCTAGAACTAGGCTGTATGTGCCCCATCTCCAATAGTCCTTAATGGTTTTCTCAATTTCTTCTTTGAATTTGTGGGGATGGCGGTAGGGGGTGGTGATAACTGGCTTTGCCCCTTCTTCTAACTCTATGGTATGTTCAAAACCACGTTTAGGTGGTAGACCTAGGGGAATTTCTTCGAAGACCTTCCCATATTTCTTGGTGATGGGTTGAATGTCCACATGGAGGGCTTTCCCATGGATGGTGCTCTTATTCAAAATCATGCATTGGGCTACCCACTCCCCATGCCCCTTCTTGAAAATTTGTTCCATTCTTTTGCACAAAACCGTCTTTGGACCTCGATTGGGTAGCCCCTTAAGAGTGACTTCTTTCCTTTCATGTTGGAACTGGATTGTTTGATTTGGGAGGTCAAACACTAATGATTATATCCATGGGGTTCCCAAAATAATATCGACATCTAAAGGAACTACATAGAAGTCTTCCTGAATGGGATGGCTCCCCAGAGTGAGTTCTAGTTTGGGCACTATCCTTGTGCATTGTACCCTAGCCCTAGTGGCGGTTGCTGCTTCAAACCCCTTGAAAGCTATGGTTGGTAACTTCCTTTGTTTCACTATCCTTTCATCAATGAAGTTATGGGATGCCCCACTGTCCACAAGTGTGATGACCCTTTGTCCCCTAAGTATGCTTTTGATCCGAAATGGGAAATGCTTAGAGGCTTGGGAAATGGTGGCTAATGTTATATGACTTTCGTCCTGAAATCTGACCCTTTTGTTAGGAGGTCCTTCACTTCCTCTATTAGAGTGTGCTTCTATCATGTGTGCTTAGCTTCTGCATTTATGCTCATGCCCTTCCCATGGACTACAGCATGTGAAGCAAAGTCCCTTCTTTAAGTCTTCCATGGTTGGGCACATGTGGAACCGATCTCTCTTTTCACTACAAAAAGGGCAAGTTCTTGTTGACCCCTCCGATCTAGGTTTATTTTCTTTATGGGTTGGTTTGGAGAAATTTGCAGAGGATTTGGGTTTATCTTTTGGCATGTTTTCTTCAAATTTCATGGCCTTTTGGATGGCCTCATCTAGACACTTGGGTTCATGGGCGCTTACCATGCTCTTGATCGATCCCCTCAAGCCTTCTAGTAAAAGATACGTGAGTCTTTCTTGGGAAACCTCGGGTCACCATGATAGCTAGTTTTTGAAACTCAGTGGCATAGCTTTCTATAGTCCCCTGTTACCTTACATGGGTGAGTTCACGGAAGTACCACTCAGGATGTTTTTGGTTGAATCTTTTTATGAGTCTTTGGGTGAAATCATCATAAGTGGATATATGTTGATGCCCCTGGGTTATGAGACCATGGTGCCATCAATCATGGGCCATCCCTATCAAGTGTAGTACGGCGAATTTGATGGCATTTTCTTCCGTCATGGAGCTGAGTGACAGGTAGGTATCAAGCTTTTGTACCCATGAGCTGGCTGTGACCTTTCCTTCCCCATCAAAATTTGGGAGAGTAAGTTTGCTGACCCTATTTTTGAGGTCCCTATTAATTTGGTTGCCTTTTCCCCTTTCCCCCCTAGGGGCTACTCTAAGTTTAGCATCACAAAAATCTTTAAATGGAATGATTTCCCTAATTTCAAGATCAAGTCTGTAATAGGCTGCAGCAATATCCTCTACACTTTCCACTTGGGGTCCGTTAACCTCCATGAGTTCTTCCTTCGGTATGAAGGAGGGCTTAATGGGCCTAGAGTGTCAGAACCCCGGTGGTTCTCAAATTGAAACCCTAACTGTTTTTGTAATGTTTTTGCAAATTTTCGGTTTTTTGTGTTTTTGAGGTTTTTTCAGGCAAATTCTAAAAGGTGCGATTTTCTCAAAAAATGATAATAAATTCAAATAAATCCCAAATCTTCACAGATTAATCTCAAATAAGCCAGAGAACAAAGGCGCACTATTCCATTATTTTTATAGAACTTTTACAGAGATGAAAAGTTGATAAATGAACAATAAATGAATTAATTTCAAAGAACCTGGTGGCGGCTGTCATAAATACAGTATGGTACGGCCAGAAACAAGAATGAATCTCCAGCTTTTGAAACGCAATGCAAGATCTCCAGTAAATGCTCAAGACAAAGCCAGCGCCTAGAACTGAGAGCCAGGATCTGAAAGCCGGGAGAGAATCTCTGAAGAAATAAAGTACGGCCTGCAGGTACAGAAGTACAGCCTGTCTGCAGCAGCAACAAAAATGGTACAGACTCCAAGAAAAGATGCCTGATCTCTGAACAAAGCCTTGTGATGAAATCGCCTTAACAATCTGATGATTTCCTCTGTAAATTTCTGAATAAATACTCAATAATCCCAAACTGTGATCTCTGGATGAAATCACCAAGTGCAAGCTTCAACTGGTCTTTCACAGCCTCAGTCTGCCTAATCTCTGAAGAGTTTTCGTTCTTCAGAAACGATCGTCTGCCAGAAACCCTAAGGTTTGCAAACTCCAATGCTCAGAGCATGAAAGACAAATTAGAATAACATTTCATAATATGGTTCGATTTGTCTTGACTGCAAAATATATATCCTTTGATAAATTCGACCCAATCTCCATTTAAAATAATCATTTAAATTAAATGATTTAATTCGCCTTTAACTTTAGGAGAAATCATTAATAATTAATTGGCGTCTTACTTTAATGAATAATAAATATTCATTAAGTCAAAATTTAATATTTATTATAAAGTATAATAAATACTTTAGAACAGGCCAAATTAATTAAATATTTTAATATTTCAATAAAGTGACTTTAGTATAAAGTCAAATTATTAAATATTTAATAATTCATTAAATACCCCTTATTTCTCCATCTAATCATCAAACTGCTGAACTGGGTCGATTCTGAGCTGAAAGGTTGAACCAGGTGCCCTGCCCGAAATAGCAGCTTCCGCCTGACCTAACTTTCTAAAAATAGAAAGTTCCTGAAAAAGCTCTCTGGAAGATTCTGCGAAGGCCCAACCTGCCACAACAGCGAAACTGGAGCTACCAAACACTGAGTAACTGCCTCCGATGATCCTCTGCAAACCCTGTCAGCCTACGAGGATCGAAATTATAGGCTAACCGACAAAGCGATTAATGGAAGCTAAAAGCGGGGACATAATGATCAGCCCTCACGAAATTGCGTCCTCAAGCAATCTCGCAAATCTGGCTGCTTGCCACGGATCCATGGATGAGAGTAGGACAATGCTCCTGTTGGCCTGGCGGCTCTGTAACTCCCACAACTGATCAGCAAGAATAGTATACCATTCCCTATTAACCTCAGTGCGGTCCGGCCTAGGATCAAGAAACTCAGGAAGCAAGTCAAACGACAAGCAACACTTACCCCCTAAAACTGCACGAGATATACTATCATCCAACATATCAAGCACGTGCATGCTAGAACTGTGCACCTGAAACAAATTGTGTACCTGCGGATCAATCACGAAGCCATATGCACTTTGCACCATATACACACTGTGATACTCCTCCGTGAGCTGAGTCTGAAATCCTAGTGCACTAGTAGGATCCCAAACGCTATCATCACTCTGCTCAAGACCAGGATCAGGTGGGTTACCCATGTCAAACTCAAAGAGCGGGTTGTCGTATGAAGATATAACATCTGTCTCAAACAATGGATTGGTCACAAACGGAACCAAACCACTAGGCTGATCCCAAACGACTGCCTTAGAACCCCCGGGGTACTGAGCATAACCATGCCTGATCTGCACAAAATCCTCCTCTACCTTCTCGCTCTTCCCACTAACGAGAGAGATAGAACGAAGGCTGCCATCTGTAATACCCCTCAACACATATTTCTTGCCCTGTACCTCGAATCTCATCTCCATTTTAGGCAAGTTGAGGGTAAACACACTGATGTCCTGAAGCCATCTCATACCCAACACTAAATCCATCCCACCCAGGTTGACTACATAAAAGTCTGCCTGCAACTCATAATCATTCAGCATGAGAGTGAGATTACAAATCCGTCGAGTGCAAGTGAGGGTATATCCATCTGCCACCCGAACTCTGAATCCAACGAAATCCTCTGTATGGAGTCTACATCTGCTGACGAAGCTCTCATCAATGAAATTGTGTGTGGCTCCAGTGTCGAGCATAGCAATACATCGTTGTCCTTCCACTGATCCCCTAAACCTGAATGAGTCATCCCGTACACTCGTAGATAATACCAACGGGGATAAGTTGGCATCGGGCCCAAACTCCGTAGAGGCATTCCCGACCTCTGCATGTTCTGAAACAACCTGCTGGTCCGAATCATCAGACTCGTCATCATCATAAAAAACCCACATGGCACGGTTGGCTCTGCCCTTCGGTCTCAAAGGACAATCGTGCTCCTTGCTGTAGGGTGCTTTGCACCAATAACAAAGTTGTTTCTTCCTGCATTCCTCCCGAGTTGCATCATCAATTCTTGCAACTGGTTTCCTTTTAGGCTCTGCAATTGGTGTATGACTCTCCTCAATAGGCAAGTTATTTGTTTTAGGCGGAAATTGTTTCTTCGGAGCAGCAAGCTCCATACTCCTTGCCTTCCGCATCGCCTCCTGAAGAGTAGGAGGGTCAAAAGCCTTAACCCAACCTCTCATGGGTTCTGTCAAACCCTCAACGAATAGTATGATAAGTCTCCGCTCCGAAATCCCTGTCACCATGACTGCCACTCTCTGAAACTCGCCAATGTATGCATCCAGACTACCCGTCTGTCTGAGCTAAGCCAACTCTCTGAAATACAGTTCCGGATCCTTCTTATCGAATCTCTCTATCAGTCTGCTGGTGAACTCCTGATAGGTATTGACTGCATGATGGCCTAACGTATACATGTCGTGGTGCCACCAATCATGTGCTACTCCGTCCAGATGTAAAGTAGCAAATTTAATTGCCTCATCCTCCTGCATAGGCCTAAGTGACAAGTAATTGTCCAATTTCTGGACCCAAGACCTCGCTGATGTCTTTTCTGATCCATCAAAATATGGCAATGTAATTTTGCTCACAGCATACTGTAAATCCCTGTTCACCTGTGGCTGCTGCTGCTGATGCTGAGGGGGTCTACGGTTGAATCTACCTCCTCCTCTGGGTTTATAGACATCTATAAACTCGTGAAATGTCAGTGCCTGCCGGATCTCAGGCGCTAGTGACATGTACTCACCATGAAATCTCGTCAAGTCTGCCACTGACATGCCATTCTGTGGCTGAAACTCCTGATGCTGTACCTGATGCTCTGCCCCTGGAGGCTGAGGTGGAGTCTCTCTAGGTAAGAAAGTAGGCTGGCCTGGCCTACGCTCCTGGTAGATCGGTGACGGCTGTCTAGGTACGGATGCCAATGGCTGATCCACGGGTGCAGTCCCGCTCGTCTGTCCAATCTGAATGTAGTGTGGCTGTGTGGGCGTACACTGTCTAATGGTACCCATCAGCTGAGACATCATATCCATCATATTATCGTGCCTCCGTCTAAACTCCTCATCGGTGCTATCACCCTCTGCATGCGCCTTCCCTGGATCCCTGCGAGTCTCTGAGGAAGTCTCACGTTCTGCCATTAGGGTTGCAACACTGTTTTCACTACCGTCAGCACTGGATCTGTGAATACCAAGCACCCCTGACACTGTCTGACCTTCTGGGATAGGTGGACCTGTCCAATCCTCGTCTTTGCCTATCCCTACACCTTTAATGTAGTGAATGGTATCTCTGTTCATGAAAAAGCGCTAAAAAGCACACTGTATTCTGAAAAAGCACTGAAAAAGCACAGGATGGCAGGAGATCTGTGCTCTGATACCACTGTCAGAACCCTGGTGGTTCTCAAATCGTAACCCAACTGAAGTTTTTGTGTTTTTTGCAAATTTTGGTTTTTTTGTGATTTTGAGGTTTTTCAGGCAAATTCTAAAAGGTGCGATTTTCTCAAAGAATGATAATAAATTCAAATAAATCCCAAATCTTCACAGATTAATCTCAAATAAGCCAGAGAACAAAGGCGCACCATTTCATTATTTTTATAGAACTTTTACAGAGATGAAAAAGTTGATAAATGAACAGTAAATGAATTAATTTCAAAGAACCTGGTGGCGGCTGTCATAATTACAGTATGGTACGGCCAGAAACAAGAATGAATCTCCAGCTTTTGAAACGCAATGCAAGATCTCCAGTAAATGCTCAAGACAAAGCCAGCGCCTAGAACTGAGAGCCAGGATCTGAAAGCCGGGAGAGAATCTCTGAAGGAATAAAGTACGGCCTGCAGGTACAGAAGTACGGCCTGTCTGCAGCAGCAACAAAAATGGTACGGACTCCAAGAAAAGATGCCTGATCTCTGAACAAAGCCTTGTGATGAAATCGCCTTAACAATCTAATGATTTCCTCTGTAAATTTCTGAATAAATACTCAATAATCCCAAACTGTGATCTCTGGATGAAATCACCAAGTGCAAGCTTCAACTGGTCTTTCACAGCCTCAGTCTGCCTAATCTCTGAAGAGTTTTCGTTCTTCAGAAACGATCGTCTGCCAGAAACCCTAAGGTTTGCAAACTCCAATGCTCAGAGCACGAAAGACAAAATTGAATAATATTTCTACCATAATATGGTTCGGTTTTGTCTTGTGCAAAATATATATCCTTTGATAAATTGACCCAATCTCCATTTAAAATAATCATTTTAAATTAAATGATTTAGTGCATGTAACTTTAGGAGAAATCATTAATAATTAATTAGCGTCTTGCTTTTAATGAATGATAAATATTCATTAAGTCAAGGAATTTTAATGTTGGTATAAAGAGTATATCACTCACCTAAAGCTGAAACAAAACCATCATTATCAGCCTAATAAGAAGTGACTTTGAAGTATAAAGTCAAATTATTAAATATTAATAATTCATTAAATACCTTATTTCTCCATCTAATCATCAATGCTGTGAGCTGAGTCCCGGTCATTTGAAAGGTTAAGACGGTGCCACTTGAGAATAAATCGCGACCCTAAAACCTAAAAATGAAGAGTTCTGAAAAATATAAGGTCTGAAGGCCAACACATACTGCTTGGTAGCTGGGCTGCAAACAACTGAGTGGCCTCAGGTGATCCTGCGCACACCACAATAGGCCCTCTGAGGGATCCCAGAGGCATATGGGCTGGCTCCTTGACAAACAGTGTCAGCTAAAACGGGGACATGACATAGAGCTTGTGGATTTAGTGGGTGTGGGATTATTTGCTTCAGAGTGGTTAGAGTTTGTCTCCTTCTCATGATGATTATTCAGATTTTGCAGGGCTTGAAGTATAGCTTGACTTGTCCTCTTGCTTTCTTCAAGGTGGGCTCTAAATTCTTCTCTCAAGGGGTCCCCCATGAGGTTATTTGAGGGAATGTTTTCTTCTATGGTAGGTGTGTTCGCAAGGGTCCATCATAGGTTGGCAAGAATATGCTCTGATACCACTGTAATGTTCCTTACCTGTTCCTGTCCTGGATTGATTTGGATAAAAGTTGGATTGTAGTCAAACGTGTCATGTCCCCTTCTAGTTGACATCTCTCAGAGCACATGATTAGCCTATTATGCGACCCTCGTAGGCTGGTAGGATGGATAGAGGGTCTTGATGGGCTTGGCTCAACTTCAGTTGTCAGTATTTGATCAGTTGGCTTTCGTTCGGGCTCTTTCGGACACCGTTTACCTGAGTTGCTATTTTTAGCAGTATTTGGCACTCAGTGAGGCACCCCTGCTATTTTTAGCAGTACAGTTGGGTCACGTGCAGAATCACTCCTTGGTTCGCTAGCTTTAGACAGTTCGAGAATTGGACGTTTCTTGAGGGAGTTATTAATATTTGATTGATTAATTAAATATTAATTAATTGGAGCATATAATATAAAGTTATAATTTATATTATAACTTAAGTGAAATGTTGTAAGGGGGCGCCCATCATGGAAGGGGCCATTTTTTATTATAATTTATAATCAAAAATTTCATCGAAGACTATTGAAAGAATTAAAATAAAAAGTCGAATTATTTTAATGATCCCTATTTTTGAGGAATTCGCACTTTTGCAAGAGTATAAGGTTTTTGCTTGGAAAGTCGAGCCATTATGTTATTGATTATTGAAATTTGAGCAAGACTTCGTCCAGAGCACGGAAGCCAAGGGTTTCAGTCTAAGAGCATTGGGGAATGAGCCATCTCCAGTGAAAGCAATTCAGAGGTTGTGAAATATCTTCCGATTTATTGCCAGGCAAGAGATTTCTTCATTCAGAAGAAGTTACAGAGCATCACAGACAAGAAATATTCAAGGTTTTTGATTAGCAATTCATCCAGCAGGGTTTTTTATAGTTGAGGCGCCTATTTCTTTTGGATCTGGAGATTCCAGTGAGATCCGTACCTTTTATTCATTGATTGCTGCTGTTACCAGGCCATACTTCTGCTGTACCTGGCCGTACTATCATTAAAAGGGCATGTTCTTGATCTTGGTCAAAACGCCTATCTTTCTGGCTTGCAGTCTTCACCAAATTGGGCGCTAGGGTATCTGGGATCATTTGAGCTTGTGAGACAGAGGGAGAAGAGCAAGTTTATTGCAGCCGTACCAGATCTGGTTCATTTCTAGCTTGCTTCTAATACCAGGTTCTTTCATTAAATAATATTGTTTCCTTTGTTGCATGTTATCAGATCTCCACTGTACTAAGTCCAGTTGATCAATAAATAAATTACCAGCGTTAGATCTTGTATTTCCATCAATATTGATATTGTAGTATTTTATATTGAATTTATTATTCAATTCTTGCAAATCGCATTCTTTATTATTCATGCAAAAAACTCAAAAACAGTCAAAAAACCAAAAATACACAAAACAATCAAAAAATAGTTAGATTTCAGAGTTAGAGGAAACTGGGGTTTCTATAGTGGTATCAGAGCTAAATCCTGCCATCCTGAGGGTTTAGCACTCTTATGCAGCCAGAAGAGGTTGGGTCACACAGGTATTATACACGCAGGCGAGCCTTGATTGATAGGCAGCAGGGTTTGAACAGGCAGCCGGGAAACATGGCTGACAAAACAGATAACCCTAGAACAGAGATCCCTCAAAACCCTAGGGATTAGGACGATGCAGAGGTTCTACTCGCTCTTAGAGATTTACGAGCAGGTCAACGGCAGTCTAATGATGTGTTGCAGCAGTTGACAGTAGCACTTCAGAGATTGGGTACTCCGAGGAGACCGTCACCACATCGTGATGATGACAGGAGTGATGCAGGATCACGGAGAGCACCTAGGACTGTTTCACGGACAGCAGACAGGCCCACTAGGCCTACTTTTGCGAGACAGGAGCCCGATGAGGCTATCGCAGCTGAAGAGCATGAGGAGTTGTTCGCAGACACACTTATGGCAGCGAACGAGGAGTGGGAGTTAGTACCACCAGATGTCAGAGAGAGGATTACCTTTGACAGATTTGTTACACAGAGGAGAGAGCACCACAGAGGTCAACAGGATTGGAAACCTAGATACCAGAATAATGATCTGAAGCATGCTACAAACAGGCTCAATCTAGCGATGTTCGATGGTAGTGGTAAGGTCACAGCTCAGGCCTGGATTAGTAAGCTAGATACATTCCTCACATTGCGTCCGATGGCTGAGAGAGATGCTATCAGGTATGCGACATTACATCTGGAGGGAGTAGCTTACGACTGGTGGCACCACGGGATGGTGACACTCCAGCATGACCGGATCACATCATATCAGGAGTTTGTTGATCGGTTGGTGGAGCGGTTTGACAGGAAGAATCCAGAATCCTATTTTAGAGACTTGGCTCAGTTGAGACAGAGTGGTAGTTTGGAGTTGTATATTGGTGACTTTCAGAAGTTATCAGTTATGGTTCCGAATATTTCAGAGAGGCGACTGGTAGTGCTTTTCATGGAGGGTTTGACAGAGCCATTGAGAGGTTGGATCAAAGCCTTTGATCCTCCTTCGTTACAAGAAGCGATGAAGAAGGCACGGAGTATGGAGTTGGCAGCACCTTCTAGTAGATTCAACTCCAGAGGTTCTTCATCTTTCAGGGACAATAAGGGCTTTAACAGAAACAGAGAGAAGTCTGATTTTAACAAAGAAAATCAGATTTTAAAAACGATTCAAAGGGTAAATCAGCAGCACCACCTTTGGATCGTGAGGCCCTTAACGATCTACGCAGGAAGAAGCTTTGCTTCTACTGCAAAGGTCCCTATGACGCCAATCACGATTGTCCTTTGAGGCCCTAGGAGCCAAGAGCCGTCAGTGATTTGAAGTATTATGAGATTGAGTTAGAGAATTCCGAATAGCCGAGGAGGATTCGAGTCGAGTTAGAGGCTTAGGGCCTAAAGTGAAGTGAGAACTTGGAATCACGAGGAGGCACGCCTATCTAGCATTCAGCAGGAGGGTTCATTCAGGATTCGTGGAGTGTTGGCAGGACAGAAGGTCATTACCCTTCTTGATACAGGAGCCACACACAATTTCATCGATGCTAGATTTGTTGAGAAACGCGGACTCATCACTGAGGAGTTCGAAGGCATTAGGGTTAAGGTGGCCGACGGTTACACTCTTAGGTGTGAACGCATGATCAAGGATCTCCCCTTACGCTTGAACAATTATGAGTTCAAGGCTGATTACTACGTAGTGAACATGGGAGATATCGATTTGGTCTTGGGTATGAAGTGGCTTCATTCACTTGAGGAAGTCACTCTTCGTCTTAAGGACATGGAGATCCGTTTTGATGTCGATGGGAAGACACACATTCTAAAGGCAATACGGGACAGCAACATCAAAACAATTTCTTTTCGTCGGATGGAGAGACTCATGCGACACGACATGGTAGAGTGGGCTGCCGAGTGCACATTGGCACCTATACAGGAGGGACAGCAGAAGACTGAATATCATCCCGACATACAGCAGTTGAGAATCAAGCATGATAAGGTATTCAGTGATATTTCACCAGGGAGACCTCCAGACAGGGGCATTGAGCATATTATTGAGCTTGAGGAGGGCGCTAAGACGGTTATGATTACGCCCTATAGACATCCCAAGCGGCTGAAAGATGAGATCGAGAAAACGATCAAGGAGTTACTTGCTATGGGTCACATTCGACCTAGCAAATCACCATTCGCTTCTTCAGTTGTTTTGGTAAAGAAGAAGGATGGCACCTTACGCATGTGCATTGACTACAGAGTCCTGAATAAGAGGACTATCAAAAACAGGTATCCAATACCTCGTATAGAAGAGCTTATTGATGAGCTCCATGGTGCATGCTACTTCACGAAAATAGATTTAAGATCAGGATATCATCAGATCAGGGTTCGTGAGCAGGACATCGAGAAGACTGCCTTTCGTTGTCATTGTGGGCACTTGGAGTTTGTGGTGATGCCATTTGGGCTCACTAATGCGCCAGCTACATTTCAGTCCACTATGAACCAGGTTTTTCATTCACTGCTGAGGAGATTTGTATTGGTCTTCTTCGATGATATTCTTGTTTACAGCAGGACTTGGCAGGAGCATTTGGCTCATCTGGAGACCGTGTTGAGTATTCTGGAGAGGGAGTCCTTGTACGCCAAGGAATCCAAATGTGATTTGGGGATGACCGAATTGTTATATTTAGGTCATATCATCAGTGCAGAGGGAGTGCGGATGGATCCTGAGAAGATCCGCGCTATCATTGACTGGCCTACACTGGCAAACCTTACACAGTTGTGAGGATTCCTAGGTTTGTGTGGGTTTTACCGTAGATTGGTGAATGGTTATTCGCGTCATGCAGCCCCGATGACAGATTTATTGAAAAAGGGTGCATTTTGTTGGACTCCTGAGGCACAGGAATGTTTTGCGAGATTTAAGGAGTTGATGACTACATGCCCTGTGTTGGCACTACCAGACTTTTTGAAGCCTTTTGAGCTTCAGTGCGATGCATCACGTGAGGGCATTGGAGCGGTGCTTATGCAGGACAAGCACCCTATTGTGTATGAGAGTCATAAACTCAGAGGGCCAGAGAGACTCTACAACATTTATGACAAGGAGATGCTCGCTATAATGCATGCCTTAGCAAAATTTAGGCAATATCTTGTTGGCAGCAAATTTGTTGGCAGCAAATTTTGCATCAAAACTGACCACAACAGTTTGAGACACTTCTTAGGGCAGCGAGATCTCAATGATCGTCAGCAGAAGTGGGTTAGTAAATTGCAGGCCTATGACTTTGATATCTCGTATATCAAAGGTACACAGAATGTAGTAGCTGATGCTCTTTCACGCAGGCCTCATTTGAGCTCTATGGTTCACATTTTTGAGGATTGGAGGCATATGATTGTGGCAGAGTACGCCAAGGATACGTGGGCATCCAGCATCGTTGAGGGATCGACGATTGATTCTAGATACACGCTTGTAAATGACGATCATTTACAAGAACAGGATTTATTTGGTCCCAGTGTCAGAGGTGAAGAACATTATTATGCGAGCCTTTCATGATGTACCTACTGCAGGACATCCCGAATATTTCAAAACCTATAAACAAATTCGGGAGAGATTCACATGGAAAGGACTTAAGGCAGATGTTCTTCAATACATGCGTGAGTGCCCTGTTTGTCAGCAGAACAAGCAGGAGAACACGTACCCGGCAGGATTATTGCAGCCACTTCTGATTCCTGACAGGAAGTGGGAATGCCTGTCGATGGACTTTATTACGGGCTTGCCTAAAGCCCAGGGGCGAGATTGCATATATGTAGTTGTGGATCGGTTAACGAAGTATGCCCACTTCTTTCCGATTACCACCACCTACACAGCTACACAGGTAGCAGAGGTCTTCTTCCGTGAGGTATTCAGACTACATGGGTTGCCTCGAACTTCGTGAAGCGGCAGAGATGATGGGTTCAGTCACTTTTGTGGCGAAGGTATTGACTCTGTGGGACCGAGCTTACGAGCACCCGGTTACCACCCTTGTGAGCGGATGGGCGGTGGAGATATGAGTGAATAAGTGGGTGGAGGTTACCTCGGGAATTATATTGAGGGAGCGAAGCATTAAGGTCAAATGGATTCATTTGTGTAGTATTATTTACAACCACGACATTCCATATGACCATTAGGATGTCACCTTTCATGGCGTTATGCGGTTATGAAACGCCCGAGTTTTACGGATTTGCCTCTTGAGTGGCCCGATTAGAGTGCCAAGTCTTTGGAGACTGATGCGGGGAAGTCCGGAGGATATAAAAAGAGGGGCTCAGGAAAATATTGCCAAGGCACAAAATCAGCGATGCAGCGGTCCGAGAGAGAGGCATTTTGGTGGGTGACATGGTTTATCTCATCTGCCGGCCGATCTACTCCTAAGGAAGAGAGTGGAGTGAGGAAAGCTTAACCCGCGGTATTCTGGTCCTTCCGGGATCACGGCGTGTTGGTGAGGTAACCCCATAGGCTTAGCGAGCTTCGGCGAGCGGGGTACACAATGTTTTCCGTGTCACTGCGTCTCAAGAAGGCGTTAGGTCATTGTGTGAGTACCTTATGATTTACCTCCCTTAGATGATAGAGGGAAAGTTGATTTTAGTACACCGAGTCTATCACAGATGCAGAGAAACCGATTCGTAGGAGGACTATCAGGGAATATCTAGTGAAATGGAGAGATTTGCCTGTGGAGGATGCTACATGGGAGAGCGAGGATATTCTGTAGCATCCGGAGTTGAGATTGCTTGAGGACAAGCAATTTCAGGAGGGGCGGACTGTCATGTCCCCATCTAGTTGACATCTCTCAGAGCACATGATTAGCCTATTATGCGACCCTCGTAGGCTGATAGGATGGATAGAGGGTCTTGATGGAAGCAGCTCGGCCGGTTGTTAGTATTTGTCGATTGGCTGGATTCGGACTCTTTAGGATACTTGGATTTGCGAGTTGCTATTTTAGCGATGTTGGCGCTTTCGGTGGTACCCACATTTATTTTTAGCGATCACCGAGTTAAGGTCCGCGTCTGAGAATCCTCCACTGGTTAAAGCGGCAGACCAGTTAGAATCGGGCCGTTTCTTGAGGGAGTTATTAATATTTGATTGATTAATTAAATATTAATTAATTGGAGCATATAATATAAAGTTATAATATTTTTATATTATAACTTAAGTGAAATGTTGTAAGGGGGCGCCCATCATGGAAGGGGCCATTTTTTATTATAATTTATAATCAAAAATTTCATCGAAGACTATTGAAAGAATTAAAATAAAAAGTCGAATTATTTTAATGATCCCTATTTTTAAGGAATTTGCACTATTGCAAGAGTATAAGGTTTTTGCTTGGAAAGTCGAGCCATTACGTTATTGATTATTGAAATTTGAGCAAGACTTCGTCCAGAGCACGGAAGCCAAGGGTTTTAGTCTCAAAGCATTGGGGAACGAGCCATCTCCAGTGAAAGCAATTCAGAGGTTGTGAAATATCTTCCGATTTATTGCCAGGGAAGAGATTTCTTCATTCAAAAGAAGTTACAGAGCATCACAGACAAGAAATATTCAAGGTTTTTGATTAGCAATTCATCCAGCAGGGTTTTTTACAGTTGAGGCGCCTATTTCTTTTGGATCTGGAGATTCCAGTGAGAGCCGTACCTTTTATTCATTGATTGCTGCTGTTACCAGGCCGTACTTCTGCTGTACCTATCCGTACTATCATTAAAAGGGTATGTTCTTGATCTTGGTCAAAACGCCTATCTTTCTGGCTTGCAGTCTTCACCAAATTGGGCGCTAGGGTATCTGGGATCATTTGAGCTTGTGAGATAGAGGGAGAAGAGCAATTTTATTGCAGCCATACCAGATCTGGTTCATTTCTAGCTTGCTTCTAATACCAGGTTCTTTCATTAAATAATATTGTTTCCTTTGTTGCATGTTATCAGATCTCCATTGTACTGAGTCTAGTTGATCAATAAATGAATTACCAGCGTTAGATCTTGTATTTCCATCAATATTGATATTGTAGTATTTTATATTGAATTTATTATTCAATTCTTGCAAATCGCATTCTTTATTATTCATGCAAAAAACTCAAAAACAGTCAAAAAACCAAAAATACACAAAACAATCAAAAGATAGTTAGATTTCAGAGTTAGAGGAAACTGGGGTTTCTACAAAACGGCTCTCCTATGATAGGGAATGTGGGTCTGATTTCCTACAACCACAAAGAGGGATATATTCCACAATGCACAAGTCCATTAGCATTATCAATTAAGCAATCATTTGCATAAGTAATCATAAAACGTAAGAAAACATATGAAGGGTGGTAAAGGTGGATCCACCCGTATCCATGGCTCCTAGTACAAATGTTGTAATCTACAACCCTTCTCACTTGGTGACTTGTAATTGCATACTCTACCCCTAGGGTAGATCCGCTCGAAGCCCTTGGCCAAGCTTGAAAGGTTGTAACCTACAACCTCCCATTATAGGTGACTAGTAACTACATACTCCACTTATGCAACTTCTTCGCAAACATATGACTCATTGGGGGAAGCCAGTGGAGCTTATGTGCAGCCTAGGTCTATTACCCATCCATAGCCGAACCCTCATCCTAGGGTCCTAGGGGCTAATCTTAGGAGGGTCTTACGACACTGCACTTCTCAGGCCCTTCCTCCTGAATGAGTTTACAAGCACTTAGCAGACGGATTGAGAAATAGAGGAAAAAAATACATGGGTAATGTAACAACATAGAGTGATTTAATCATGAAATAAATTTACAATTAACTATATCAATTGCTTAATCTGTTAGTTAATCATCTTATTAGTTTGTTACTGTTCTTTATCCTTATGATTGTAACCAGAATTACAAGTAGGCTTCCTTGATTTAGTAAGCTGATTAAGTGAGTTTGATTTATGACAAAATATATATTAAATTAGATCATCTGTAGCGGCATTTGGGAAGCATGTTAATTGACAGATTTGTATGTGCTTAGTGGTGGATTCATTTTAGTGCTTTAGCTAAGTGCTTGGATTATTAATGTGCTAAAATCTGAGCATACGATAATCACAATTTCGGAAGATGATGTAAATGACTATAGAATCAATTATCCCCTCTTAATTGTATGTGGTTCCTATTCTCGTTAGATCATTCATTCACAACCTGGAACCATTGCACTGTGGTTGCTATGCTAGCCTCATAGCAATCCCGACTCTAGGATTCTATATCCCTTCTTCCTAAGGGATCGGTTATTCCAGCCTAGCCGGTTTAGTGCACAAAGCAGTGTACCAAAAACAGAGTGAACAGGAGATCGGACTGGGTTACTCATCGCTGGGAGAAACACAATTCGCCCCTTTAAGACAACTGATATCCTTTGGTGTATTAATATTTATCTAGATTTCTTATGGTAATGAAAAACTTGTATTGATATGCTAGTAATAGAGTTACCTGATATGTGGTCCTCCTGAGTGTGCTTCTCCTAATCTCTTTTTTTCTTTTCCTTCCTCAACCACTGTAGTCTCTTCTTATGCGTGCTTGGTGGTTGCCCCTGGAGACACGCCTCTATGTTCAAGAGCACCATTGTGAGGCATCACGAAGAGATACATCCTTTAATTTGTGATTAATCGATCATTAATCCTCGGTAAAATAATTTATGCGTTTTCCTTAAATATTGAGAATGTACATCGATTAAAAATACAAAGAAGGCTATAAACATGGGTCACAAATTGGGCGAAGAATTATTGAGTTATTTATTTTGTAAGGACAATATTTTAATTATGTAGGGACATGATAATGCATCTCATAGTATGGATGATAAGTGTTTGTAGAAATGTCTACTAGCTGTAGGTAAACAATTGTAGTCTTTTGTAGTCACATATGGCCATCGAAAAATCAAGACGGAGCATTGCATTGCGCTCATATTTCATAACAGCAAGCTGCACGTGTTTATTTAACTTCATTGAATTCATATTATCATCATTGACATCAAAAACATCAAAAGAATACAACAATCAGCAAGTACAGATTTTACAAGACAAGTGTATGACGAAATGTCCAAGGCATGAAAAGGTGAAAACAAGGTCAGATT
This sequence comes from Sequoia sempervirens, assembly GCA_007258455.2. Lineage (NCBI taxonomy): Eukaryota > Viridiplantae > Streptophyta > Pinopsida > Cupressales > Cupressaceae > Sequoia > Sequoia sempervirens. The sequence goes on from VDFB02278618.1 coordinate 18,602, forward strand.
TTGCTAGGAACATTACATCCGTGGACTTGGAGTGTCTACGCTTGTCAATCACCCTCTGGATGTGCTCGATCTTTTGAAGTGTGGTTAGGTCTATGCCTTTCAAAACATTCAAGTCAACCTTCAGATCCACTTGATGCAAATCTGTGTCAGTCGTTATGATGAAATCATGAATCAAAACCGATTTGGTCTTGACTTCAATTTGAGTGAACTGCATTATGAAAAACTAACCTGTTGACCGTAAGCATGGCTATGTTCTGACAACTTTCCCAGTGAGGCTAAAAATAACCTGTCTAGGGGCAATTTTCACAAAAAATTCTGAGATGTGGGTTTTGTAGAGAAAATGATTCTAAGCAAACCCACAACATTTGAAATTCGAAAAAATGCCTTTCCGCTTCACATGCAAAGACTTTTCGGAAAAAATCAACAAGGGGCAGCGGGGGCAAATTTTTCCGAAAAAATTTGGAACATGGGTTTTGTAGCCGCCAATGTGTTGATTAAACCCAGATTCTTTGTTTTTTAAAATGTTGACTTTTTCTCTACCATGCAAAGGAATCTTCGAAAAAAACAAAGCTTCAAAAAGTGAGGCTACGGGGCAATTTTCCTTGAAAAATTCTAGCACATGGGTTTTGTAGAGAATGTTGTGCACAACGAACCCAGATGATCAGAATTGTGAAAAACTGTCATTTGCTTGGACATGCGAGAGAAAACCTAAGACAAGGATAGAAGAAATGTGAGGGGGAGAAGATAGAAATTATATTATGCCTCTGTCAATCTTCAAGAAAAACGCCTCCTTCTACCCAAATTGATGAAGTCTGCCAAGCATGTGCTGAACAGATGAAATCTGTAAAATTATCCATCTGAGCAATTTGGACCTGGAACTACAAAGAACATTGAAAAATATCACCTGCAGTGCCTCCAAATCTTGCTTGCACAAAAAAAAAAAAAGTGTTTTCCTTCAACTGTGATGAAGAAAATGGACACCCAAGTGCTTTAATGAATAAATTTCATGAATTAAGGCGTCACCTTCAGTTAAATCCTAAATTTAGGATGAAATATAACCTCATTGGACCTCAATTCAATTAACTGAATGAAGATAAAACCCTAAAATGGGTGCCACTCAGCATGCAAAGAAGAAATACACCACATGCAAGAAAAATGGAGTCATTTGTAGTTCGATTTGGAGGTGAAACTGTAGTTTTATTATTATTTTAAGTTGAGTTCAAAAATCCCTCCATTATAGGGTGACCAAAGCTTGCACTTCAATTTCAAAAGTCAAAGTTTGACTTTAGGCGCCATTATCCCAGACTTAGAAATTTTCTTGAAATTTCCAACTTTTAGCCTTTGCAAACGTCTCTGAAGGCTCTATTTGACCCTGAATTCTAGATGCCTGGTTGATCTTGGAGTTGAGTTGACTACGTCATCGTGTAGTTGGAACAAGTCTGACAAGATGTTGCTGGGAGCTGCGAAGTCTAAAAACTGAGTCTGATGCCTCCAAATTTAGGGCGCCTTTTTCCAAAAGGGTGCATATTTTACTAGACAACCATTTTCCGGACTTTGACTCTCCATGCTTCAAATTGCAGCTGCCGGTGACTGACGACTCCTGTCGACTAGATGTTGAGTCCATCACGAAGCTGAAAGAATTCTGCAAAGGATGACTATATGCGCCCATGAAGGAGGAGAATGGATTTTAAAAATATTCTAAGTCCGAGAATTGGAAGTAGGGGGTCTCATTTGTGCCTGGAAGGAAGGAGATGATTCGAAAGCTTTTACGTAAGTCATAAAATTGAAAGCACAACCTCCAAAATGCGCTTGAGCTTAAAGACTTCAAAATTTTCCTAAGTCACGAAATTGAAAGCTCCACCATGGATTTGCGCCTTAGCTTGGAGACAGTCTAAAAAATTTCTAAGGCAGTAAAATTCTAAGTTCATACCCCTGTTTGCGCCTTAGCCTTGGGAGGAGCTAATAAAAATTTCTAAGGGGTCATTTGCGCCTTAGCTCATAAGGGAGTGTTGATGTGTTTTTCGTGAACGCACCAACGCAGAATAAAGTTGCCAACGGCTTCCCTATTCTCTCTTGATCAAAGTATTCCGCACGCTAAGATTGGCAGAAAGTTCGTGCGTTCAACTCCAAGGTTCCTTAAGTGCGAATAGGCTCAGTTTGGCTCGATGTGATTTGCTGGTATGTCAAGGGGACTTACACAATTGTTCGGCGGTTGACAGCAGACAGCGGACTAAGGGTTTTCATGTAATTCGAATGATTTGGCAGGTGAGCTCAAGTTTCCTAATTCTAATCGGAGATGTGCGGAAAAGTAAAGGGTATAAGGCCCAAGAAACTAACACTCTATTCTAAATGCAGGATATGTGGAGCTTTGTTTCAATAGACTTCCACCGGATTTCACCTAGCCTCCGTTGGACAGCCTCAGTAAAATCAGTGCAATCTTCAAGGGAAACAGCGAAAGATGTTCAAGTTATAATTTAACATACATACACCATCAGAACGACGCATATAAGTATGTAAACCACAACCGAAGTTAAACACAAAATAATCTCCAGTCGACCACGCAAGGCGAACTTATCATCAACAAGCCGCTAGTGGTATGGAATAAAGTGAAGCTATCTCAATAAAACACCAAACACCAAAGAAAGCTACTTGCATGAATTTAAGCTACTTGGATACGAAAGGAAGAAGAAACCTTGCTAGCATTTCATGACAAGACGAATTCCATCATCAATGAAAAGATCTATTATCATAAAATGTGTTACACAACAATCTCCTCAAAAGTTTTCAAAGGGAAAACTTTCTCTCTTCTCCAAATTATGCAAAAATGCTCTACAATGCTACACTACTAACTCTAATACTAATACTCTCTCAATGTCTACTATTCCAATGTCTAATCTAATTCTAATGCCTTACAAATGAGGGGGACTTCCCCTTTTATAGCTAGCCAAGTCCCAAAAGACGGCTAGGGTTACAATCAATAGAGTGGCCAGAATCGTGCCACCTCAGCCCTAAACAATATTGCCCTAAAAACCGCCACAAAGGAGAGTGGGGTAATAAATGCGCCATAATGTCCACCATCATCCTTCTAGAAGATTCCGTTTGTAGACGCGTTCACACTGTTCTCGATCTTCTCTCTTGGCGTTGTTCTTTGACCTCTTCCACTTGAGGGTCATCATCTTGAGTTTTGAAAACATTTCATCTTGAGCTAGCACTTAGCCAATTTCTTGCAACTTTTTCTTCCTTCAAGATTGAGATGCCGTCTTGAATCACTTGCTTCGTCATCCTAAGTCTTCACCGCTTGATCTCAACGTTCCTCCTGCAAAACAAGCAAGGAGAAGGGTATCAGAACATTTCATAATATAAATTTAACTCACCTACCTGATTTTCATGCTTTGATCTCCAAGCGTTCATCGCCAACTTTGTGTTCAAGTTCATGCCTTAGATAAACTTCATCTTTGAGAAATTCATTTCACCTACTGGAGCTCTGATAACCTCGATTTTATTCATTTCTGGCTTAAGTAGACTATCTTCACAGAGGACTGAAGCAAATTCACCTAGGCAGTTCCTTTCAAATTCATCGTCTGGAGGATTGCACCTTGAAAATACGTTTTCTTCACTTTGCCTTAGAAAATTTTCAAATTTCCCTTAGGAAATTCATCAACCTGGTGCCCACTTGAAATCTTTATCCTGAAAGCTTCGGCGAAGTGTGGAAGACTTTAAAATCAACTCCTCATCGATAATCCTCAATACCCAGAAGAAAATTTTACCCAAAACGCTTCGAATCTATGGGTACCCAACGAACGGGTTCATTTTATTTCTTTGAATTTTGAACCTTGGAAAATATTCTTTTATCAAATTTATTCTCGTTCTTCGATCTCCTCTGAGAATTTTGCTCTGACTTGGAAATTTTTTTATCAATCCTATGGAGCTGGCGTTCACTGACTTCACCTGTGGCAACTCATCACCTTTGAAAAAATTTTCTAACACTTCACCACCTCTCCAGACTTAAGCATTTTTCTAAGGGAGAAAATATTTTGTGCCTTAGAACTTTTTGAATCACTTCGAAAATTTTATATCCAACTCGACCAATTTTGCCTGTGAAAATATCAACTTCACTTAGACAATTTTTTATAGAGGTGCCTGGCACACTTGATTTAACTTCACACTTGCAAGGCAAATTTATTAAAAATTCCAACGCCTTAGAGAAATATTTCATCACCCTTCTTATACTTTATTTCACTTTGCCACCCTTGCCGCATAGCATTTGGAGAATAATAAAATAAAATAAAAGCGCCTAGCATTTTGTTTCATCACCTCATGCGCCTTAGAAAATTTTCTAACACCTCTAACCTTGGGCGCATATAACACTTCAAGAGGGATATTCACTTTACCACGCCCCACCTCAAGACTTTACCTTTCACACTCTCAAGACTTATCCTTTACTTGGCGCATATTGGCATGCATGAAGGATGACATTTCCCACGCCTAGCCTTTGACTTGTTGACTCCTTTTCAAATATGGGCGCATTCCTTATGTGGAGGAGGATAACTTTCTAACGCCTTCCCTTGTGACTTTTCAGCTTCTCATTTTTGTCCTCACATGGCATGATTTGGGCGCATTTCACCCCTTGAGGAGGATGAGCTCGTTGACTTTGCTTTGACCCTCTTGAAACTTGGGCGCATTTTGCCCTTTGAGGAGGATGGATTTCATACTTAGCAATTTTCCTTGACTTTCTTATGAGGTGGGCGCATTTCAGCATGTGAGGAGGATAAACTTTGTTGACCTTTTGACCTTCTTGCTTGCTGGGCGCATTTGAACTTGCATGAAGGATGGCGCATTTAGGGGGTGGTGGAGGATGAACTCCAAACTTAGAAAATTTTGCCATCAACTCTCTAAACTTGGGCGCATTTTACTATGCCTTCAGGATAGAAATCATTGACTTTCTTTGACCACTTGTGCCTTGGGCGCATTTCTTGCCTTGAGGAGGATGAAACTTCATGCCTTAGTTAAATTTTGAATGCTCAGTCTTGAGAGGAGGGCGCATTTTGGCCTTGCTGGTGGATGAGATAGTGACTTAGAATATTTTCATCAACTTATTTCTCCTTGAGGGCGCATTTCACAGGGGGTGGAGGATGAAGTTTATACTTTGAACTTTTTTCATGCTAACAATCTCCCTTGGGCGCATTTTGAGGTACCTGCAGGATAAAAATTGTTGACTCCGTTTGACTTTCCCAGTTTTAGGCGCATTTTGGCCTGTGTACTGGACGAGCTCATCATTCTTAGAAATTTTCATGACCTCCAGCTGAGATGGGCGCATTTTCAAGGAAGTGAAGGATGAAGTTCCAGACTTAGCCATTTTTCTCGTCCTTGCCAGCTTCTCATACCCTGCTATTTATAGTAAGCCTTCTCATTTTTGCACTTCTGAAGCTTGGATCAACTTGAAATTTTGAACGTAGCATCCTCATAGCTCTATTGTCCTGTCGACACTGCCATTTTTAGTTGACCTGCTATTTTTAGCATGTTTCTGAAGGTGGCTTACTATAAATAGTAAGCTCATGTTTCTGATAGCTCCCATGCTTCGATTGAGTTGAAATTTTGATGAGGCGCTCCTCACCACGTGACTTGCTGGCTGACATTGACGCATGCAACTGATTTACTATTTTTAGCCAGTTTCTAAATTGACTTACTATAAATAGTAAGTGCTCCGATTGACTTGAAATTTCCTGTGAATGTCTTACAGAAGAAGCGAGTGATGCAGCGGTGGTTTACCAGTTTGAAGACGACTTTGATGCCTATTTTTGGGCTCCGGTGGAAACCCTAATTTGCTTCCATGCACATCAAATGAACTCTGCTTTTCTTCGTTCAAAGACAACTGCGATCGGCTCGTGATTCTACGGCTAGCGGGAGGCCTGGCAGGGACACACCTGCTAAAAATAGCAAATTCCTTACTGAGTGGGAATCTCCATTTGCATGTCACACCATCGCGAAGCTCTCGAAAAACCCATCAGGAATCACCTGACATGCAAAAGAAACCTTGACATGCAAACCCTAAAAATAGCCTCGGAAGGCTGAATCCTGAAAGTGGTCATCTCAACTTGCATGTTACATCATCGCGAAGGTCTCGAAAAACCTAGAAGGAATATCCAGACATGCAAAGAAAAACTCCGCATCTGGACCCTGAAATTCGTGCCCGAAGCTGGACTGCTAAAAATAGTAAGTTGTCCGTTTTCGCTCAAATTTGGCATGCAAGCAGTCTGATATACTCTGAATGCAGTGTGATTGTTGGAATCTCACAAATGCTGACGAACTGCATGTAATTTCACACTTACTAAAAATAGTAAGTAGCTCAGAATTTGATGAAAATTTGCCGGAAGCCTGCTGGAAGCATACTAACAACAGTGTTAAGCTCAATTTGCAATTTATTCATCTCATTTGACTTTGGGTTGGCTGGAAAATTCAAAACCCTAATTTTCAGACTTGGCCAAAATTCACATTTTAAGCTCGAAGACGGGCTCAATCCCGAAAAGACAGACAGTAGAAAAGAGAGACAAACCAAAACGACCAAAAAGCAAAGCCAAAATTAGGGGGTCCCCATTTGCAATGGGGCGATGTGTGAAAAACGTCACAACATTAGCCCCAACCCGAATAAATGTTCTTGAACATTTCAAAGACAAAACCCATTCCATACTCAGAGCCCTTGGACAATTCTTTCAAGACCCATCAACTGACTAACGGATATACTTAAAAGGGAAGAGGAATCCTAAATTGGATCAAGGCACCTCATCTCTTGATTACAAATGTGTGCATATGCGTTTGTTCCGGCTCAAAAGACCACTGAAGTTCCCAGAATCCGTCCCAGCAAGTTAAATAAATATCTTAACTTCAAAAGCATCATGGACATTGCCTCGCTGCCAGTCAGGCGTCCATAGCCCCGACGAGGTTGTCGCTACAATTCTCACGAATATTGCTCCACTGTCGGCCGGGCGTCCATAGCCCCGGTGGAGTTACTCGTATGTTCCCAAAACCAATATTTCATAATATTTTCTTTTCATTTTCACTTTCTCATTTTTTCTTGTTTTTCAGATATTTCTTTTAAGCACATTTTCTTTTTATCATTTGATTTCTCCGTCAATTCCTCAATTGGCTGGCAGGCAATGAAGCCTCCAATGGGTCTGAGAATTGCAGTGGCGCTGAAGCAAGATGTAAGATTTTCACCTGCCAAGACTTCTCTTAAGAAACCTCAATGACTTAGAGCCATTAATTATGTGTAAAGTATAGCAATCGTGAGACTCGGTGTCAAGACACAATAGATGATTCCCTTCCGAGTCAAGTACAGATCCTAACCAAATGATAAGACTTTAAAGAATAACCTTGGATCCTAAAGCACTTCCTGAATGACTGTCCAAGAAATGGACTAACATTATGTCAACATTGTACTGGAGTGTGGCGAAAACAACCAACACCTCCCCTCACAAATGGGATCCCCTTTATTGAAAGCAAACTAAACTAAGCAACAACTAATCTAAACAAAAACAAAAAAAAAAAAACTTTAAACGAACAACAATCAAAAGACCTAAGTACATACAACTCCTAGCATGATTTCTCAGGATGTTCAGTAACAGCAAAGTAGTAATCATAGTACGAAGTTTTGCAAACTTGTCTTTAAACTCGGAGAAATGTTCTTTCACAATACAAATCTCAAACTCAAGCAAAACTTCAGGAAAGATTAACAACTGAGGCAGCTCATCCGGACCATGATCAATCCATAAACAAGTTTTCTTTCCTAAATCTCCATAATCAAAATGATATTCTTTGTAATCAACAGTGGGAAAAGATATAACCTGGTGGTCTTCATTTGATGGCATGAATTCTTGCTTGTCGTCCACTGCTTCATCAGGAGGTTGAAGTTGATGGTGAACCATACCACTTGCATCTAAAACGTGTGGACGATCCAAACTGGGAGGAGTGGGGCGGGAAATCCATTCGAAAGAGCACTTGGAAACTTGGATTACTTCATGTGCTGGCTCCTTTTGAATCTCTAGCAATGGCTCAAGCACCAACCCGAATTGCCCTTCACTTTCCATCTCTTTGTCAAGCAGTATTTCATTTGTTTCAATTTCATCAAGCAACTCCTCCATGACTGTGAATAATGGATCAAGTGTTGACGCGAAATGCATTTCATATTTTGCCCCCATCTTGGTAGCCCATTGATCGTCAAACACATCATCTTGCCTTAAGCTGCTTACCATTTCTTCCATCTCACTCATGCATGATTGAACTTTTTCATCGAGGAGCATCCTTTCTTGAAGCGTATTAGAATCGCTTCCTTCACGTTCCCCTCCTGGACATCGAAAATTTCTCACACCATCTATACTTTGAGCTAAGTCCACTCCTGGCACTTGATGGTCTTCAATAGCTTGCAATCTTGTACATTCACTTGCCTCCATGTGTTGACAGTTGCCTTGGGTGATTCCTCTCCCTTGGATATATGCCATTGCTTCTTTGATCTTTGCCCCAATAGCCTCTTGTTCTAGCGGGATGTAGGAACAATCTTCATCTGCTTGCTCCCTAAGCTCAATCACATCATCCTGTTGTGACTCATTCTCCTTGTTGTTGGGCGATGTTGAGGTACACTCTTCATTTGGTGCCAAAAATGTTTGTATGGCATACTCAATCCATCTTTTTTCTTTGAATAATCCATATGGTAGTACTGGTAATCTGAGGCGATCTCTGGCGAAGTTGATGGCTAGTTCACATGTTGTGCAAGTCAACTCTGGATGAGGTGCGTTGTGAATCCGACACCAACGAGGGAGCAAGACACCCCTCAAGGGATCGTTGCCAAGTTCCATCTGACCTTGGATCCTAAGTATGAATCTCGTGAAGGCTTCCTCCACAACTTCTGGAAGGCTATAATCATCAAGTTCCACATCCAATACTCCTGGCTTGGGGACATCCCAAAAGAAAATTTTCCCTTGGAGAACAAGCTCTATCCTTGAGAGGAATGTCAAGCAATTGATTTCATCGTGCTGGGAGGTCTCATGAATTCGACATCCTCCTGGCAAAGCAAACTTAGACAAATTCTCAGGCCATAGTTGTGCATCCAATCTTTCATGAATCTGAGCAATATCCACAAGACTGTGTTGAGAGCAAGAAATATGCCCATCCATTGAGAAATCTCTTTTTTGATTTTTTTGAATTTTTCAACTTTTCACTTTTTTTGGATTTTTTGATATAAGAGAGATCTAACATATCTCCGATTTGGAACTGCAAAGCTCATACTGGTTCCTTCTCAACCTCTAAAACAATTCGAAGCTAGCCCTCCTTCTAGCGCCAATTCTGTTGATGTGTTTTTCGTGAATGCACCAACGCAGAATAAAGTTGCCAACGGCTTCCCTATTCTCTCTTGATCAAAGTATTCCGCACGCTAAGATTGCCAAAAAGTTCGTGCGTTCAACTCCAAGGCTCCTTAAGTGCGAATAGGCTCAGTTTGGCTCGATGTGATTTGCTGGTATGTCAAGGGGACTTACACAATTGTTCGGCGGTTGACAGCAGACAGCGGACTAAGGGTTTTCATGTAATTCGAATGATTTGGCAGGTGAGCACGGGATTCCTAATACTAATCGGAAATGTGCGGAAAGTAAAAGGGGTTTAGGGCCTAAGAAACTAACATTCTATTCTAAATGCAGGATATGTGGAGCTTCGTTTCAATAGACTTCAACCGGATTTCACCTAGCCTCCGTCGGACAGCCTCAGCAAAATCGGTGCAATCTTCAAGGGAAATAGTGAAAGATGTTCAAGTTATGACTTAACATGCATACACCATCACAACGATGCATATAAGCATATAAATCACAACCGAAGTTAAACACAAAATAATGTCCAGTTGACCACACAAGGCGAACTTATCATCAACAAGCCGCTAGTGGTATGGAGTAAAGCGAAGCTATCTCAATGAAACACCACACATCAAAGTAAGCTACTTGCATGAATTTAAACTACTTGGATACGAAAGGAAGAAGAAACCTTGCTAGCATTTCATGACAAGACGAATTCCATCATCAATGAAAAGATCTATTATCATAAAATGTGTTACACAACAATCTCCTCAAAAGTTTTCAAAGGGAAAACTTTCTCTCTTCTCCAAATTATGCAAAAATGCTCTACAATGCTACACTATCTAATTCTAATGCTAATACTCTCTCAATGTCTACTGTCTACTATCTAATGTGTTACAAATGAGGGGGACTCCCCCTTTATATAGCTAGCCAAGTCCCAAAAGACGGCTAGGGTTACAATCAATAGAGTGGCCAGAATCGTGCCACCTCAGCCCTAAATAATATTGCCCTAAAAACCGCCACAGAGGAGAGTGGGGTAATAAATGCGCCATAATGTCTACCATCATCCTTCTAGAAGATTCCATTTGTAGACGTGTTCACACTGTTCTCGATTCTTCTTTCTTGGCGTTGTCCTTTGATTTCTTCCACTTGAGGGTCTTCATCTTCGTCACTTTGAGTTATACTAAGTCCCAACACTTAGTCATTTTCTTGCAACTTTTTCTCCTTCGAGATTGAAACTCATCTTCCTCGTGCTTCCACTTCAAGTCATCACACTAAGTCATCATCGTTTGGCCTCGACATTCCTCCTGCAAAACAAGCAAGGAGAAGGGGATCAGATCATTTCATAATATAAATTCAACTTACTCACCTGATTCTAGCACTTTGATCTTCAAGGGCTCATCGTTTTCACTAGCCAACTTTTGCCTTCTTCATGATACCTCATGCCTTAGCCAAATTTTGATCCATCTTCTTCAAAGGCGTATCATCCCTTTGACAGTATCAACTTCAACTGCATCTTCAAGAAATTCATTTCACCTGCTGGAGCTCTTACAACCTTGATTTTATCCACCTCTGGCTCAAGGAAACTATCTTCACGAAGGATTTTCACCTTGAAAACACATTTTTTTCACATTTGCCTTAGAAAATTTTCACATCTCCCTTAGGAAATTCATCAACCTGGCGCCCCATCAAAAATCTTCACCTCAAAATCCTCGGCAAGCTGTGGAAGACCTTAAAATCCACTCCTCATCGATAAACTTCGATACCCAGAAGAAAATTTCCTCCAGAATGCGTCGAATTCATGGGTGCACGATGAACGGGTTCATTTAATTTTCTTGAATTTTGAACCTTAGAAAATTATTTCCCATTGAAATTTAAATCCTTTCTTCACATCTGTGAAGATTTCTTGTTGCTCTGACTTGAGAAATTTTTACCCATCCAGTGGAGCTGGCATTCACTGACTTTACCTCAGGCGACTCATCTGCTTACACTTCAGGAAAATTCCACCACCTCCGAGCTCTGGGCGTATTTTCTAAGGAAGAAAATACTCCATGCCTTAGAAAATTTTTAAATCATCTTGAAAAACTTTGAAAATTTTGCCCTGGAAAATTTTACTAGTTTGCCAGTGGGAAAATCATCAACTCCGTTGAGAAATTTTTTTTTTATTCACGCCTGGCACATTTTATTTCCCACTCCACACTTGCAAGGTAATTTATTTGAAGTCCCAATGCCTAGGCAAATTCTCCAACATTTAGAAAATATTTCATTTTCAACTGAGGCGCCTAGCACTTGAAGAGGTGATTAAAAAAAAATCACGCCTTAGCACATATCCCTTCACCACGCCCTAGAAAATATTCCTAACACTCTCCACTTTAGGCGCATAACACTTGATAAAAAAAAACGCCTAGCACACCACCCTTTACCACGCCTAGGAGTATCTTCACTTACTTGTTACCTTACTTACCACTCTTATTTACCTTTTACACTTCAATGTGGGCGCATTTGAGCATGTCAAGAGGATGAAACTTTCTCCAACGCCTTATGTGACTTTTCAACTTCCATTTTTGTCCTCACTTGAGCTAGCTTGGGCGCATTTCTATGTGGATGAAGGATAACAATGTAATGCCTTTCCTTGTGACTTTTCAGCTTCTATTTTTTTGTCTTCACTTGCATGCATTTGGGCGCATTTTGGCCCTTGAGGAGGATGAAAACATTTGACTAGTTTGACTTTATCCAGCTTATGCTTGCATGGGGCGCATTTGAGGTGTGGAGAAGGACGAATTTTACTTAGAAACTTTTACAACTTCCCTCCTTCTCCTTGGGCGCATTTTAGCATGGCAGGAGGATGAAATTCGTTGACTTTCCTTGACCTTTTCTTCTTGTTAACTCCTTGGGCGCATTTTGCCAGTGGAGGCGGATGAGAGTTGAAGTATGGGCGCATTTAGGCAAGGTTGAAGGACAAACATGTTGACTTTTCTTTGACCACTCCAGCTTTGGGCGCATTTTACCTCTGGTGAAGGATGAAACTCCATACTTAGAATTTTTTATGCCTCCTTACTAGCTGGGCGCATTTCGGGGTGGAGGATGAAGCATCATGCCAGAAATTTTTAAACTTCATCCCTTGAGGGTGCATTTTATCCTGGAGGTGGATGAAACTCCCATGCTTAGACGACATTTTTTTTTTAGCCTTTCGCGAGCTTTGTATACTGCTATTTATAGTAAGTCCTTGATTTGCGTCCACAGGCTTTCGGAATGGCACAGAATTTTAAACATAGCATCTTCATGCCTTTATCAGCAGCAAACCGCTTTGCCACTTTTAGGTCACCCGCTGTTATGGGTTGTTTACGAAGGTGGCTTACTATAAATAGTAAGCTTCGTGTTTGAAAGCTCCCAAGCTCCGTCGAGGTTGAAATTTGAATGGCGGCTCCTCACCGCGTGACGCTACTTCGGAAACGGCTATGCAAAGCCCGGTTACTATTTTAGCATGTTTCCAATTTGACTTACTATAAATAGTAAGTGCTCTGTTTGACTCGAAATTTCACCAGCAGATAGCTTGAAGGATGTTGATCGCGATGGTTTACATCGGTTTTCGAAGATTTTGACTTTTGATGCCTATTTTTAGACTCCGAAGCTGGAAACCCTAACTTGCATTGCATGCGTATCAAAAGATCTCCGTTTGCTTTCGTTTCTGCAACACTGTGATCAGCTCGTGAATCTGAACTGCTGGGTGGCGGCTGCCGAGACATACCTGCTAAAAATAGCAAGTTCCTTACTGAGTGGGAATCTCTGTTTGCATGTCACACCATCATGAGTCTCCAAAACCGGAAAGGAATATCGGACATGCAAAGAAATCTGCGCATCACGGACCACCACGAAGTCGTCGCGGGCCGGTTGCTAAAAATAGTAAAGTTATCCGTTTTTAGGCTCAAATTTTTGCATCGCGAGCGATCCTGATATACTCTAAATGCTATGTGATGTCGAATTTCAAAAGTAAGTACGACAAAGCGCCTGAGATTGCCGGACTTACTAAAAATAGTATGTACGCTTGGAATTTGATGAAACTTGGTGAGGCTAGCTGGAAGCCTGCCCGACAACAATGTTAGGCTTGGTTTTCAGATTTATTCACTTTACTTCCAACCACAAGGCTGACCAAAGACCAAAAGGCTAATTCCGGACTTTGGCCAAATTTCTGTTAAAGAGTTCACATCACGAGAGCGTCCCACGAGAAGAAAGATAAGGCGAGCGAGAGAGAGACAGCAATAAAACAAACCAACACCAAACCAAAGCAAAGAAGCCAAAATTAGGGGGGTCCCCATTTGCAATGGGGCGATGTGTGTGAAAAACATCCACAACACTAATGTGGTTTGGTTAGGGGACTCCACAATTCTTGGATACCATGTGTTCAACCATTTGGCATATTCCATTGTGTTGTAGTGCATTTGAGGCTATACGAGTTTCATTTTGGCACTTTCTAGAGTGTTTTTGGGCGCTTGGCCCAATATTACTATTTTTAGTAAGTCACCTCCTCAACATCAACTTGGCCTTTCTATGTCGAATTTTCCTTGGCATGATCAATTGTTGCATTTAATGTTTGATTTGGAGAATTTTAATGACTTGGGGAATTATTTTTAATAACGTTAATGCTATAAGTTAAATTAAATATTTAACAACATTATTTTAAATATTTCTAAAGTGACTTTATAAATGGCATCTAGGGGGCTTTTAAAAAGGTAAATTTAAGTTGTGTTAAAAAGGTGGGACGCTAACATGGGGAGACATGAGGAATTTAAAATAAAAAAAGTCAAAATCCCAAGGTGGGCATGCGAATAGAGGAGGTGTTAAAATTGCCTTTTGGAATTCATTTTGGCATTCATGCTTGGAAATTTATGAAGAGATACAACAGGTTGAACAACGTTCTTCCACAGCTTTGTAAGGACAAAAACCCTTACAAAGAACATCCATTTGAAAAGTGCAAGATCTTTCCTTGTTATACAAATGCTTTCACTCAGAAATGATATAGGTGCTTATTGTTTTCAGATTTTTGTAAATTTGTTTGGGGTTTCAAGGCAGATTTTGAAAGGAAAATTTAAGGGGTTTGGAGCAGTAGATTTGAATACTTAAGTAACATATTAAACTCCCTCGTTGCTGGCCACACCATTCCCAAGGCAGGCCATACCATTGCTTGAGGGGCGTGGGAGTTTGTGGCCCAAGTGCCTAGGTTTTGGGCAGCTTTGGGGTAGGGTTTGAGGTGCCTAGGATTGACAAACACTCAGAAACCAGATTTGTGGTGGAGCAGCAGGGTTTTAGAGGAGATTGCAAGCTTTTATCAAGTTCCAGGTTGCTGGTCATAGTCCAATTTCAAACCATTTCTGCACAACAGTTAATGGGTATGTCTAAAATGCAATTGTAAGAGGGTCATAGTCATTTGGATGATGTTAAAACCTTTATTTGATGAATGTACCACTCCTGTAATAATTTTGAAATATATTTCAGTTTGTGGGTGTTCTAAATAGTTTGAGTTTCTAGCATATTACATAGCAATTATTTGTGTTTGTTGTTATTGTTATTATTTCATCATATTGCAAATCTCAAAACTACAAACACATCAAAAACATACACAAAAAAAGTAGGGTGCATATTACAGTGGTATCAAAGAAAAAGTATTTGCCATTCTGGAGGGTTTGTTAAAAGAAGGGATATGACATTGGAATGAGTAATGCACCCACCTTGCACTCATTATAATTTGATAAGAAATAGATCTAATCCTAATTTTGGAGCTCAACTAGAGACTCGTATTTTTGCAGGTGTTAACATGGGTGATAGAGAGCAACAGGAACCTAGTACCAGAAAGATGCTCAATGACCTTGCTAGAGGGCAAGGAGACTTACAACAAAGTTTAGCTCAAATGGTGGCATTAATGACCCAACATGTGGTAGGAAATAACACTTGTGGGAACAATGGTGGAAACAATGGACACGAAAGGAACAATAGAAATGGGGATGGTTCATTTAATAATAGGGTTACAAATGTAATGTCCCCTTCTCAACAATGACTTTCAATTGACCGTTAGCCTATCCCGGAGGCCCGTAGGCTAGTTGGAAGTGGGAATTAGGGTTTCCAGCTGCTTGGAGGATTCTTTTGTGGATTCAAGGATTTGCATGTTGGAGTTTTTCAATTTGGTTTCTAGATTCTTTCTAGGTTTTCAAAGAGCTTCGCAGTGGTATGACATGCAACTACATCAGGTAACTTTTCTAAACTTACTATTTTTAGTAAGTTACGTCGGTTGCTCAGTTTGTGGTTAAAATGCATTTGATTTCACTTACTATTTTTAGCAGTATGCTATTTATAGTAAGTGCTATTTTTAGCAGTGCTATTTCTAGTAGGGATTCAGTAGTTTGGTACTATGGCTGTATCTGGTAGGGTAGTATATTCAATTGGGTCTCCAACTTTTATGGAGCTTGTTTTTGGCAAATCTAATATTTGATGGAACATAATGTTTTAAGTGAAAATATATCATATGCAAAAATGGACGACTTCTTGAGGGGAAATATTTAAGTTGCTTATAATGTTTTTTTCACTTAATAAAGTGGACGCCCACTTTATGCTCTAATTGCATTTTAATAAAGTGTCATGTCTTCTTGAAAATGGACGACCTGGCTTGAGGAGCTAATTGAAACTCAAATGCAAATTGATAAAGGTGAATTTGGATGTCATGTTGGGCGCCCTAATTGGAGGGAATGAGATTTGAATTTGGAGAAGTTATAAATATGAGCCTTGGCCTTCATTTGAGACTATCCATTGAAAATATAATGAAGTGTTGCAGAAATTTCTATAGACCCTTGCTTCGAGGAATGCATACCTCCTAGTGCCCTTAGTTTCGTGCTTGCAAGATATCACCTAGCTAAGTATGAGACTGTTCTTTACATTGAAGAGCAAATTGAGCATATTGAAGATGACTACCTTTGGTGTTTCTTGATTTTTGGTGTGATTTCTTAGTTTTTAATGTTGTTGGTTTGGTACTAGCTAGAGCACGTTTTGGCTTGCAATTCATTGGGTGAATTTTTTCTTGTTCTGGGTAATGGCTATATGTTTTCAGCTACCTTGGGTGCCTCATTGCTGAAAGTTTCATAATTTTTAGTGAAGTTTTTGATTTACTAGAGCTAGTCGCCCTAGATAAGAAGGTCGTACCTTTCCTGTAGTGCTTTGGAATGTGTGCATAAGATATTGGAGGTTGTTTGCTGCTATTTCATGTTTTGGTTTTGGGCGCCCCATTCCTATGCTTCATTTGCACTTTATTTCATGTCATTCGAAGGAGTATTGGCAGAGTTTTGAGCATTTTGGTGTGATTTGAGCTTGCTGGTCTGAGATTTCTGAATGCTGCAGTTTCATATCAGATTGGTAAAAATTCATTTTTTGGCTTGTTTTCCTTAGTAGAATAGCTTGCTTAGTTGTGGAGTTCTTTCCTTATCATTTTGGTGTGTACTAGACTTTTATAATTGTTGTACCCAAAACCAAAATGTTTGCTTCACTAAGGCATTTTGCTTAATTGAGTCTAAATCTTGTTAAAGTGTCGTCAAATGGTTATTTTTGGGGTTTTTAAATATGGAGTTGGTGTCAGTACTATGTCAGTCTGTTACCGAAGAGATTTAAGAAAAATGAAAATCTGAACGAAAAACGTCAAAATTTTCTCTCTGGAGAAGGGAGCACATTCTGAAATAGGCGCCCTATCTTTTAGGGGCTCAAATCCTATTTTTAGGGTTTGTAACCTCCAGCAGACATTTGTCCGGCATCACGTCAGCTTCACAGTGAGCTATCAAGCCTGTCAAATGGACCTGTTTTGTTCGAGTTACGGAAGATACAGTGCAGATCAAGGCGAAAGCAAGAATTGGCTAACACTGGAGAAAAGCGTAGCTTTTCAGAAAGGCGCCCATCTTTTTGAGGTGCCAGATGTAGGTTTTTGACTGAATGCCATCCAAGATGTTTATCTCACATTTGTTCAAGCTTCGCGACGCATCCGTCAGTGGGTGTATCTGAGTTGCTGAAGTGCAGGAGGAGTCAAGCGTAGGGGTCAAATCTTAGTCG
This sequence comes from Sequoia sempervirens, assembly GCA_007258455.2. Taxonomy (NCBI): domain Eukaryota; kingdom Viridiplantae; phylum Streptophyta; class Pinopsida; order Cupressales; family Cupressaceae; genus Sequoia; species Sequoia sempervirens. Next base: position 36,019 of record VDFB02278618.1, read on the forward strand.
AATATCGGAGGAAAAAGCGAAAAGAGCACATTTTGAGAAAGGCGCCCAAGCTTTTCAGGCCTTTAAAGCTTTCTTTCTGATGATTTAAGATGCCTAATGTGTCCGTGTTACGTTCAGCTTTCCGTTGCCTGTCTCCGTCGATCAGAAGATGTCTCGTCAGCTTGCAGTGGAAGTTTTTATATTATTTTTGTCGTTTCCAGAAATGGCTAAGTCTGGAATGAAAAGAGCAACTTTTGAAAAGGGCGCTCTTGTTTTTCACCCTTCAGATGATGTTTTCTGGGGAAATGTGTCTTTGCGACCATCGTGCGAACGAGCTTAGCTTCGCAGTGAACCTGAGTTCCAGTCCTGAAAGTTGATAAAACAGAAGTTATGAAGGATTTTGTTTTTCCCGTTCGAGATGCAGAAGTCAAAATTTGACTAAGTCAGGGAAAAAGCGCAGCTTTTCAAAAAGGCGCTTGGATTTTTGAGCCTTGATGTCAGTTTTATGACGTGCAGTATCAAGATATCATTTGATCAATTTTTACTCAGCTCCGCAATGCACCTGTCAGCCAGCCAATCGGAGAAGTCAGTCACCCAGTGTCAGGGATGAACAGAGGTCCCGGCAGAGGTTTTAGCCTAAATTTTCATGAAATTTGGCTAAGTCTGGAATTCGCTCAAGAGTTCAAATTTGAATTTTCGAAAGTGAGTTGAATGGACGCCTTAACTGGAGTTTTGACTGCAGTTAGACTGAACGATTTCTGGGTTGTCATCTTCAGTTCGTTTATTGGCATGTGGAGTGATCTTTCAGTTTGCATGTCGAGTTAACTGGTTTGCATGTTCAGTTAACTACCTTGCATGTTGAGTTAACTTGATTGCATGTTAAGTTTAACTGAAGTTTATTACTGAATGTCAACTGAAGTTTGCATGCATGGCGAATTTGGTCAAGATTGTGAAGATGGCGCTTCATTGCATGTTAACTAAAGTCATGGAAAGGGACGCCATATTTTGATGAAGCATTATTTTGTGAAGCATGAAGCATAAGATTTGTGAAGTATGGCGAATTTGCATGTCAACTTGAGTTTCAAAAGGGTCGCCATATTTAAGGTTGAAAAGTGAAGCATTTTTTGTGTGAAGCTATGCACTTTTTAAGGAAGGCAACTTTAGTTCAAAAGGGTTGCTATTTTTAGATTTTAATTGATTAAAGCATGTGAAGTTGGCGTACTTGTTGAAGGCCAAACTGAACTTCCAAAAGGGTCGCTATTTTTAGCTTATTCTTTGCATGAAGATGGCGAACTCTTATCTTATTCTTGTTGTTAACTGAAGCTATCTAAAGGGTACGCTTTAGGTCAAATTGATGAATCTAAAGCAAATTTGAAGATGGCGAACTTAAGACAAGTCTTAACTGAAGCTAAAATCGCATGATGAGTTCAACTGAAGTGTTGAAAGGGCAAACCCTAAAGCACGTCCACCTTTTGAGCTTGTTTGAGTTCTAGTTAACTATTATGAGGTCCAATGAGAAGCCAAGCGCCATTTTTAATGCATGCTTGCTTTAGTACGAATTTCTTATGATGAAATTCTATATATTTCAAGAGTGGCGTCCATTATTGCATCATCTTTTGCTCTGAAAGCTTGTATTTTCTTGAGCAACCAGCAAGCTTAAGGTGATTCAGGTGTCCGTTTTCAGCGTTCTTCGAAGCTACGAGCTCAGATTCTTCAGAGGAAGTCAATTCTAGACTTCATTTCCACTTTGCATGCAGGTTTTATAAAGATTCGAAGAAGAGATTTGCAGATTTTTCAGAAGCAGACAAGCAAAACTTTCTATCTTCTGTCTTATTTCTTCTATTTCTCACCTTAGGTACTTTCTTCGCATGCCAGAGTAATTCAACACATTTTCAGAATCTGTTCATCTGGGTTCTCATATTTCAGCGTTTGCAACAAGACCCACTTCTTAGATTTTTTCGAGAAAATCGCCCCGTAGCCTTCATTCTGAAGCTCTGAGCCTTTTTCCGAGAATTTCTTTGCATGTGGGCTTGAATCACATTTTTTCGAGAATCCAGCTATCTGGGTTTGTTCAGAATTCAGTTGTGCACAAAACCCATGTTCCAGAATTTCTTCGAAAATTTCTCCTGTCAGAAGCTATTTTTAGCCTTGTTCAGAGTTTTTCAGAAAGTTCTTCAAACATATTCGACTTTACAGTCAAAAGTCACCATTTTCAAAATGCAGTTCAATCTCATTGATTACAAGGTGAAATCAGTCCTTACACATAATTTCACCAAGACTTCAGATACGGACCTAAACCATGTTTATCCAGTGGTCAATCTGAGCAGTTTAGAAGGTGTTAGCAGCAATTCGATGAGGAATCTTGAGCGTTCCGGGTTGCTGGCAGCGGCATCCATTCCTGTTTCTATCTTCGATCTTGAGTTCGTACTTGCTTGCATTAAGCATTATGACTCGTCTTCACGACAGATCAGATCGGTTGATGGAAGAGTGGTTTGCAGTCTCAAGCCGAAGGACATAGAAAATGTTTTGCTATTTCTCCTCGCTCAGATAACTTTACTGTTGATCTTGAAGCTTGTGAGAAAATATGGGATGCTGATCATCAACGTTCACAGAGAAAGGTTGCTCAGAAATGGTTGACAATTCAGAAAACTAACTTGCCTAAGAAGGTTGGTCGTGGTGAATTTAAAGGAGAAGTTGCTGTTTTGATCACCTTACTCAATCGAGTTACCGGCCAGTCAGATGCTAATACTTTCCGTCCATGGATGTTCTACCTGATTACCAGAATCCTTGATGGCACAGAGCGTTTTGACTGGGCTATGTTAATTAGTGATTGCTTACATCAGCAGATTTCTAACTTTCTCAAGCATCACGAGTTTCACATGATATCTTATTTGGTCTACTTGGTGGCATTTCAAGGTAGTTTCAGACTTCTTAAAACCAATGGTACTCTCGGTGTTCAGCATATTCATGAGTATTATCCACAGCTAGAGTTTTCTCAGTCTGAGCAGGACTTCCGAGTGGTGAATGATCACTTTGCCATGAGAACCGTGAGGGATCTTGATGATGAGATGCACATTCGTATTTCAGCCGAGGCCAAATCAGTAATGGAGACTTGGGCAGATTGGTTCATACAGTTTCCTACTTTCACGTACCTCCGAGTTTATGGTTATGTTGGAGAGCCTCTGATGTTGCCGAGATATCCGTCAGACAAGATTGTCTTTATGGAGTTCCTCAGGCAAATGCAGCACGTTCACTTCTTTCTCCGTAGTCGTCATAAGGCTGCGGCAAATTTTCCATTTTCATTGGGAATTTTCACATGTGATGCAGCAACAGATGCCAGGCGTATGTCTACTGAGATGGAAAGGTTCAAATTCAAGCCTTATACTGAGAGACGTTCCTATGATCCTCTCGGTCATTATGCAAATCGGTTAGAGCGAGGGATTGCACATGCGCCAGCACTTGAAGACTTCTGGGCAAATTGTGAAGATGAATTTGAAGTTCGTCGTCGTCACTATTGTAGACTTACTGTTGGACAGCTCTCTGATTACTTGTCAGAAGATGTTGATGGTTTGTCGGATGATGATGGAGAAGTTCTTCTCAATTCTTATGTTAAGGATCAAGTTGCTAGGCAGCCACTTCGCTCACCTGATTGGTATGCTAAGGAGAATACTTCTATTGAAGAGGTTTCCAGATCGGTGATCAAGACTAGTAAGTTGTTCTTGGAGAGCAAGCGAACACGGAAGTCAGTTCCTGTAGCAGAGCCGCCAAAGGATTTCTCGTCATTGCCTTCTACTTCTAGAGCAAAACCCAGAGTTAAAGCCATTATCATACCTCCGGAAGGAGTTAGACTCAGTGGAAACACAGGGAAAAGAGCTACTGGTAAAAGGAAGCAGAAACAAATTGAGAGTATTCCTGAAGTTCCAGTAGAGACAGTTATCCAGACTGAGCCTCACGTTTCACTTCCTAGTTCACCTCACGTTCCGCCTATTGATATAGATTCTGAGCCGAGCCACAAATTCAAGCAGGATCGGAGACAACTGAAACACCACAGGTTGATACATCAGGGACAGTTTCTCCACGAATTGAAAATATTGTTCAGTCTTGTTGGCTCGAGAAGTCTTTGGGAAGACAAAGGCGTGAACCGTCATACAATCTTGATTTATCTGAGTTTGGTGAGCCCTATCAGAGGAGATCAAACAAGAAGATAAAGAAGCAAGTGCATATCGAAAAGACCCCTGAATCAGAGATTGTGATAGAAGTTGCAGTGCCTCCAGAAGGTAAAAGCTTGGACGAGGTCGAAGTGGGTGATTTTACATTCACTAAGGCAAATCTTGGCAGGACCACACGAGAGACAGATGTATCTCTTCTCAAGATTGTTACCAATAATCTTGAAGAGCGTATCACGAAGGATGGAGAAGATAAGGCTTTACTCAAAACTGAAATTAGTCAACTTCGTCAATACATTTCTGATCTTGTTCATGGGAATCCAAATAGAGCACCTGTTCTTCCTCAGCACACACCTGCAGAGAAACGAAAATTGGATCAGTTGGTCAGTCATGGCAGACTTTTGGATGATTGGATTGACAGTTTAGTTGCTGCTGGTAAGACTCTTCTTGCAGATTTATATCAGTTGAGGAGTGAGGCACACAAACTCCGTCAGGGTATTCAGTTGCTGGATATTGCAGTTGCAGAGAGCTTGGCAAAGGATCGCGTTCTTGTATCTCAGTTATCAGTTGCATGCGATGCTTTGGAGGAGATCGAAGATCAAGAGAAAGTCTTCACTTGGAAAGAGCAGCACCTTCTCAGAACAGAAATATGTGAGAAAATCTCTTCCAAGTTATTTTCACTGAAGGATGACGTAGTTGGAGTGCTTGCACTTGTCAGTGGCTTCGTTGTTCAGATCCCGTGTCATTATCTTCTCGAAGATGGCACGTATGTTGAGTTGGAAAAAGTTCAAGCGGAATTCGAGAAGCTGATTTTTGACAGCCTTGAAGGTGAACCTAGGGCGCCAAAATTAGAAAATGTTTCAGTGATTGCAGCCAGTTTGAGAAAGGCGACTGAAGAATGCAAAGATGGTGTGCACACAATTACTGAAAGTGGCAGAGAACTAAAGAAGCAGACTGTTATTTTTAGCAGCATCAAAGTGCCAGATGACAGGGAGATCGATGAGTTCTTGGTCGAAGTGTTAGACCGAGTTGACATGGAGTGATCTGTCAGTTAGAACGTGCAGTTAATTTCTAGGGTTGAGTCCTGAGCAGCAGTTAACTTGACTTCCAGTCTTCAGTTCACTTGCTGACTTAACACATGCTTATCTCATCCTCGGAGTTATCAACACAGGAGTTAGGGTTAGGGTTTCCAGTTAACTGAAGGTAGTGGCCAGTTAACTTTGCTTTAAATAAGGACGTGCATGCTTGCACATTGTCCAATTAGGTTATTTGTACCAGTTAAACTGAGGGTAGTTGCCCAGTTAACTGTATAGTTTACTTCATTAGGGTTAGGGCGCATGACTTGCATGCATTGCAAGAACTGTAGTGAACTCAAGGTGATTTTAGGGTTACCTACACCTTGATGTATATAAATAAGAGCTTTTGCTCATTTGTAAATAACTTTTGCTTGAGAGAGAAATATATGCTGCGCCTACCTTGCCCTCAATATTGCTCTTTATGGTATTTGTTCATGTGTCTTCATTATTGCAATTGATTGTTATGCCACATAGGGTTTCGAAAGATTGTAATGCTGGATTCTTCCATAGTTTAGAGAAATCTGTTTTGTGAATCTTTTATTGTTATGATCGAACGTTATGCCACACAGGGTTTCGTAAGATTGTCATGATAAAACCGTTTTGTGAAGTGTTTACTATGCTGATCGAGTGTTATGCCACATAGGGTTTCATAAGATTATCATAGCAAATTCTCAAATCTGTTTTGTGCTTAATAAACTTGTTCAGATTGAGATGATAGTTGCGCCACCTTGCCTTCAAGTAGAGAATCTGAATGCGTTTATCGTCTGATAGTCATAACCTTGCTCCGTTTCCTCTTGCTCTGTTTTCCTGAGGAGATTGGATAGATATAAGTTGTAGTTTAGTTGATTTGCGAAACCAGAGAAAACTCAGCTGCAACGTGTAAGTTCTTTCAAGAAAGCCTTGTGCCTCTAGCAGCTGAAACAAAAAGACAGGACATAGTTTTAGCTTATTTTCCTTTGCAAGTACATTTGTCAAAGCATAACGAGGGAGCTTCCCCTCTATAATTTGAAGAGCACTCATTGCGTAGTGTGCATAGGCTGTTCATAACAACTTCTACTCCAGAGGTGTTAGTTGTTACGCCAACAATAATCATAGTAACTTGCAGATTGCTTCATATTGTAAGGCTATTATAAGTAGTCGAGTTGCATATTCATTTCTTTGTATTGCACTCCCATTGAATAGGTGGTCGAGTTGCATTTCATATCTCGCTGATTGGCTGAGCCGTCTCTCATATTGTACTTCCCAACGTTTCAGTTTTACAGCTAACGATCCCCTTTCCACCGTATGCTCTCACCTTGTCCTCACTGGGATCTGGGTGATTAGAAAGTGAAGGGTTGATTTTTAGTATTGTACTTTCTACTCAGTTTCATCTAACAATCCCCTTGCACCGTATGCTCTCACCTTGCCCTCATTGGGAACTAGGTGATCAGAAAGTGAAGGGTTACTTTTAGTTGGATTATCTTGGTTATCTAACGTTAATGGGTGAAATTGCTTGTGAAAAATTGGAAAAAATTATAAGGGGATATTTCAGTGGTATCAGAGCTGGTTTTCCTACCAACCTATGAATTCAGAGTTATAATTGTCAGATGAGTGATAGAGAACTGAGATACTACAACAGAGAGCAAAAGAGACAGCAGTATCAGAATCCATCGGTTCCAGACAAGGATGCTTTTTCAAAGGTTCTAAGGAATTGTGAGCCTGCAGTTGAGATAGTGGCAGAAAGAGATAAGGGTCTAGCTCGTGAAGAGGATGATAGATATTCTAGAATTGATAGAAAGTTCGACTTGATGTTGGACATGATGACTCGGTTGCTTGCTAAAATGGACCAGCAAGTAACTCTGACACAACAACACAATGATGGTGAAAACAGTGACTCTAACACCAACCCAAGAGGGAGAATTATTGGGCAACATATCACAAATACTAGAGTATCAACCTCTAGACCTCTCCTTCCTATCTTTACTCAAAGAGAGGAAACACAAGTTGAGGTCGAAGCACCTATGGTAGATGAAGTAAGGCAAAGCTATATGGAATATACTTCTCTACTTGCTGAAATCAAAGAGCATTTGACCTTTGATCAATACATGAACCAAAGGAAGAGAAGAGGAGGAAGAAGAACTAACAATCGTGCTCCTATGGGTCCTAGAATGGATTATCAACAAGCTCTTGGAAAGGTGACCTTGGCCCATTATGATGGAAGTGATAAGTGTTCAGCAAGATCATGGGTCCAGAAGCTAGATGACTATCTTTCACTAAGACCAATGCCTGAAGAAGATGCCATCAAGTTTGCTACCTTGCACTTGGATGTAGCCACCCATGAATGGTGGTATCATGGTTTGGTCACTCTTGGCCATAACCTTATTCACACATATGAAGAGTTCACCAACAGGTTGATTGAGAGGTTTGACACTGAGGATCCTGAAGTGAACTTTTGTGAGGTTGCACAGCTGAAATGGCATGGTTCATTGGACTCATACATTGCAGATTTTTAGAGGTTTTCCATGATGGTGCCCAACGTCATTGAAAGATGGCTTGTTGTTTTGTTTTCAGAAGGTTTGATGAAACTTTTGAAGGGGTGGGTTAAAGCATTTGATCCACCAAGTCTTGATGAAGCTATGAAGAAAGCAAGAAGTATGGAATTGGCTACTCCTAGGCCTAAATTTCAATCCAAGCCCTTTGCACATAAGAAAGATAAGAAGCACTCTTCAAATCAGAAAGTCTTTGGAAGTCCGCAATATATTCATCAATGGTTCTCCATTGATTTAATTGTGCCAATTCTTTAAAGTGTAGCTCGGGATCCTTGTTGTCAAACCTCTCTATTAGCTTCTCCGTGAATTCCACATATGAAGTAATTTGTTCATGGCCCATGGTGGTCATGCCATGGTGCCACCATTCATGAGCCACCCCATCTAGATGTAGGGAAGCATATTTGATTGCTTCGTTCTTTGGCATTGGGTTGAGTTGGAAGTATGTATCAACCTTTTGAACCCACGCTCGTGCTGTGGTCTTCCCTAAACCATCAAAGTATGGCAAACCAAGCTTACCAATTTTCCTCCTTAGATCATTGTAATGGTCTCTAGTACTCTTGTTGGGAAAATGCTTCATTCTTAGGTCCATGTAGTCTCTTAGGGACATATTTGTTTGCAGTCCTCCATCTATCCAATCTTGGCAGGACTGATCTTGTAAATCTACCAATGTAGGTTCACTTCCTTCTTGATGTTCCACTCTAGGTGGGAAAGTAGGTATCATGGATCTAGAACTAGTTGTAGGAACATGATGATTCAGAGTTCTATTGTTAGTTGAATTATCTTCATTGCCTCCACTATCGCCACTGTGGTTGTTATTTTTATTTGTATTTATCATGACTTGAGTCAACATGTCCAATAATTGTGCCATTCGTTGTTGAGTAGTTCTTTGTTCTGCCATGAATTGATCCATACGGTCGATGATATCTCCTTTATCTCCCATGTTTCTGCCTCCTTTTTCACTACTCCAAGATTCAAGCTTGTTAGGGTTGGTATTTAATGATGATCCTTGGTGGATACCCAAGATATCAGAAGTTGTTTTTCCTTCTGAATCCCAGGCAGGTTCCTACTATCTTCTTATGTCCCTGTTATAATATCTTCTCTCCCTCTCACTCATAAACCTTCACAGGCTGGCCGGTTTAGTAGCTTTGATACCAATTGTAATGTCCCTTGTAGAGTTACTTTAAATTTTTCCTTCAATCTTATAGAGTAAGTTATCAAAATGTGCCCAAGAACCAATATTTTTAAGGGAGGCTGTAAATAGTTACAAACCTCTACTATGCACTTTGATTTACTTAAAGAACGACTCTAATTTACTAATTAACACTACTCCTGATTATTAGATACTTACATATTTATGATGCCACTTTTTTTATATGAATTCTAAATAATGAAATATGATTCGATTATTAGTTCAATAATGGAGAATTGACAAGAAACTATAAACGTTGTTTCTGATTTATTACTTTAAAATCATTCGTTTGAATGTGTAAGAGGCTTAGACCTCTATCTAATCGCTATCCCTGATTTGATCTTTATACTCCTACGATTTTCCTTGGCATTGTATCTGAATATTGCTGATTGCTTATGCATCCATTAGCCTTGTAATGGGTGATCGATATGCCACCCTCACTTGGCTGGCTTGTAGGCTCTTGAGAGCACTCCGGATCTGAGTTTGAGACTATGAATTTTTGCAATCTTCCATGTCCCTTGAATGAACTACGAACCTCCTCAAATAGATTTCAAATGGGCATGATGTGAGGAGTTGTATCTTCTCAAATATGTCTCTTGTACACAAATTAATTAATCACGTCTTTAGTACCATTAACTACTAATTAATGCCTTGATTGAATTGATTGCCTTTTCTTTAAACAACAATAATCTTATTAATGATCCCCATGCCTTTGGATGCAACCATCTACTTGTGCGATTTTTTTAGCAATCGGGCGGGTTTGTTACAAAGGATAAAATTGAAAATAGCTAATCAAAATAAATAGCAAATAAAATACCTTGCACCCTAAAGAGGCTTCCTGAATAGAATTGTTAGTGAAGTCCTAAATCAATACGCTAAGCTTTAATTCCCCAAGTAATAGCCAAGGCAAAGAAGGATGATAGGAATTGCCAGTATTGTGACCGAAGACATAAAAATCCTTTCTATAATATTCCAAGATCCTATAAACATTAATGGGTAACAATTTTGTATTTTTTATCAGCTCCAAATGAATTTACTAGAAATACTTGTGAATAAGTTTTCTTCTATTGTGTTTTTGGTAGACATTTATTGAAAATGTGCCCTAATAAGGATCATTTCTTAATATATTTTGTAGGTGCTTCAAAGGAACGAGTATGTAAGAAATGGATCAAAAGTTAAATGGACTTTCCTTGCTAACACGCTTTTCCTCCATTCCCTGAAACGTTGTGCTTCTTGATTTCTTCTAAGTCATTTGTGTATTTTGAATTTTTGGGTATTTCCTTATCGAAGTGCTAGATCACTTGTATCTTCCTTCATTTCCTCTACTTCCTAAACCCCAACATTTCCCTTCTTTTTTATTCACATTTTCTCATTTCTAGGATCTCCAATCCCTAATAATCATCCCTCATTGAGTTCTTAGACTTATGTCTACAACTTTTATGTCTGCAACTTTTCTCCCAAGGGATATGACATCATACAACCTAAAATCTTGACAAGCCCCTCTTTCTTTTTGTCTCTTGCACATTGGGTATGCAACTTCCCTAATTCCTACCAATTCATTCACATGTTCTTCTCAGATCCTTAGGATTTCCCATCCTCCTTTGCAATTCTTGTGGCATTTGGCATCCATTCCTCTCAACTCCTTCCTGTTGGGTGAAAATTATGTAATCAGCTTTCGATAGATTACACAACTTGGACTTCAGCCACAACTATGTGAGATATGAATCTCTCCTCTCGGAAGGGGGAGGCGCCCTTCTTACTGCTAAGAGAAACAATAGTAAATCACACAAGTAATTACAAAATGTACACGAAATTCACGGAGTGGGGGGGTGTGTTACATTCATCCTTCTCTCTTTTTTCAGAGAAGATGTTTACAATGCTTCACTTGTTGGAAGTTCCGAATTCTTGATAACCTGAAACGAACAACTAGCAGTAATGCCAATATCTCTATCTCGTCAAAGCGAAGCGTAGAGATACCAGAAGTAATTAACAACAAACAAATAAAGTAAAAGGAAAGCTCACGAAGGCACAAAGTCGTTCCGTAGCTTTATTAGTGTTGGATCTGTGTAAACGTACCTTTGCTACGTTAGAAGCACAAAGTCTTCTTAGACGCAACAATTCTTCGAACAGCATGAACGATTACAAGCACAAAGTCTTGTAGATCATCCAACAAAAGTATCAATGAGCACGAACGATTACAAGCACAAAGTCTTGTAGATCCTTCGACAAAGTATGCAAGAGCATGAATGATTACAAGCACAAAGTCTTGTAGATCATTCAACCAATGATAAACATAAATAACAATGCAATCTAAATAACAAATGTAACACAAAGTTTACATCAACTACTTAGAGTCTTTCAGATTCTTCGAACTAATCACTACCAAATCAGATCAATTCACAAAAGTATCGAATCCAACGCAAAGTTTGGCTTGCAATCCTTTTCTTTATTGATCGAATCTCATTCACAAAGCATGAACGCAAAGTTTCACAAATTTGCTTACAAAAGGGCAGCACTTCGTTGCAAAAGGCTAAAAGATAATATTACAATGAAAATCCCTCACATTATATAGAAAGAGGGATGAGCAAAATTAGGAAAGAGATTGAGAAAATTAAGGAAAGTTAGGTGAGTGATTTTAGATCTCACCTAACTTTGACCAAAGTCAAAGTGTAATTTGTTTTGAAAATATTACATCTTTGGCCTTGGTGTAATTACAATTTACAAAATGACATTCGAAAATGTCGAGAAATATTTACAAGATGCATAATGGGATGCACCGGAAATGTCTAACACTGGAGAATAGGGGGCTGCTTCACGTTTCTTTGCATTGGGTGCGAAAGTCTTCAAATTTCCTCCTAGTCTCCTGCACAAACTTCTCATCTGGACCAACGGTGTAATCCACTATGGTGTGAATTCTCGTGATCGATCTCATGGCAGATGAGTGAACCTTCTTGCACCTGTCAAGATGCGTCTTCAGGTTGTCCAATGTGAGCCTTGTATCACAAATGATGTTCAACAAAGCTTCTGAGAAGTCGTATCCAATCAAATTCATGATGGCTTCCTTGAAGATCAGGGATATTTCTGTGGCCGGCAGGGAAGATGTGATTTTCCTCAAGAAGTTGACCAGGCAACTCTCTAATATTTTTGTCAAGAATGTTGCGATGCCCGTCGACATCTTCCTGTATTTGGTGAAGATCTTCTATGAAAGCGAACCGCGAATCCTGTGTTTCGATTGATTCTTTTACCTCTAAACTTTTCTTTGTCGGGAATTACCCCAACCTCCACCAATTTGCTGAGCTTTACCTGTTTCATTTCCGACCATGACAACAGGCATTTTTCCATGTCTCTGCGCTCCTGGGAAAGTATGCTCTTTTCTTTATCAAGCTCTGTGGTGAGCTTGGCCAACATGGTAGTTTTCTCATCCGCAGCCAGAATTATCTGAGATCCATGTTCGATGATCTTTTCAACAAAATCATATAACACCCTGCCTTTGGAGGCGAATTTCTCAGCTTTCTTGACAGCTGGATCTTCAATATTTACCACTGTCAGCGGTTGTGCATTACTTGGAGAACCGGCAAGTCTCTTTACAACAGTGACATAATGCTCTACCTTCTGTTTGTACATGTTACGAGATTGCTCAACTTTGTCTAGCCTTCCTGCCAAGATATCCAAAGTGACTTGCGCATCGGCTTTTGCACTTTCGTTGGTAACCTTGCCAAGCTGGACCTTTGTTACTGTGTAGTCCTCCATATTGACATCACCTTCTTGATTCGGTGGTATGCCAATTTCAGCATACTTGTGGCCAGACTTATCAACATTCAGCCTCGAGTATACCTTTGCCTTCTTCTTCCCTTTGGCCTTTGGAAGAACTATCTCCTCTAGGTCGAGCTCCTCTGGAGAAATCATTTGCTTCTTGCGCTTCGACACTTGAGATATTAGCCAAGGAGGAAGAAATGAAGTGTGAACTTCTGGATTTACTGTCAATTCGGTCGCCATTGCCACTTCTGAAGTTATTGTCACATCTGAACTCACCATTGGTATCGTGACAATTGGAGAAGTATTTGTCATCGTTGCTCCTGTAGTTGACACATTTAGCTGATCACGCATCGACTCATTCATGAAACGATTGAATTCGTTTTCAGAAGTGATATCATACGTGGGCGAAGACAAGCTAGGAATGGACGATGGTGGGCTTGACAGTATATCAACCGTATGGATGCTTGTCACTGAAGGAGTATCAAGCTGGGTTGATGCTGCAGGGATAGGAGATATCTCACTGCAGGAATGCTTGTGGTAGGAATAGGTGACGAAGGAACAGGAGGTGGAGGAGTTCTTGAATCAGGAGGGGTATGAGGAACGTTTGAAGTCACGGGCGATGATGTTCTGTGAATTTCCTCAACTACATTCTCAGGAGGAGAAGTAGTTCTTTCTCGATCATGCCCGGGTTCCTGTTGATCACCCTCTTGTCTCTCCGAATCTGGCTCACCTTCAAAGTCACCTTCAGATCCTTCTTCAGAATCTTCATCAGACTCTTGTCCGCTTTCAGAAACCTCTTCGGCATCGGAGTCTGCTTCTGCTGAATCTTCATCTTCAGCGGATTGGTCGCTTGTAGTTCCTTCTTCATCGGAATCTATCTCCTTCGGGATATGCTTTTTACCCTTAGAGCGAGATGGATGAGATTCCGTCATTTCTGTCTCTTGGACAGCCTGGGTATCTTTCTTACCAACAATGAACTTGATCCTTGGACCTCTTCGTGAAGAAGTGGGAACGGCCGCTGATTTGTTTTTGTCGTGGAGTTCTTGCTGTTGGCGTGCTTCTGCTTCGGACTCTTCTCCTTCTGAGTCTGTCCTGAAACTTTTCATTGCATGACCATGTTTATGTAACCATTCTTCTATGTTGGCTAGGATTGGTCTGAGCCTTTCTCTCATGCTAGTAACCTCTTTCCTAGACCATTGTATTGCAGGCAACGACCTTTTAGCAATGCCTTGCTCATCATAGACAGCGTTCATGATATCACCTGGATCCTCAAAATCCTCTGGTAGATCAGCAATACCAAGATCTCTGATTTGTTGAACTGTCAATCTGCAATAGTCCATTTTGCGAATGGCTTCTTCATCTCTGCAATCTGCCCAGATGTCTTCAAAATGGTACTTGTGTTGGTGACCTTTTTGCAACTTTTTTCTGACATCTCGGTAGTCAAAATCAAACCTATACCTGTAGGTTTTGATAGTCATGATCTGCATTTCAGCATAGACAGACTTAGCCTTTTGTGCAGTTTTGATAGTATATCGGCCGATGGTCAGCGGGAACTTGAACCCACGCTTGTGGTTGCTTCTTCGTTCTTTCTGCACTGACATCAGCTGTCTGCATGTTTCCATGAGAATCCACTTATCCGAAGGATAACGTGGTAGCATGTAGGGACAACCGGTGTAGCAGCCTACTCTCAAGTAAGTAAATGTTGGGAATTGGAGAAAAATACATCCAACTTTACTTACCACCTTATAAGCCTCATCAGATACTCTTCTTCTTTCCAAGGTTGGATCAAAGTTGAAGAGTAAAGGCGCAAAGAAAGCATCAGTGACCCGTCTGAAATGATGAAAGCTCTCCTTTAGCTCCAATTGGTAGAAATATCTGTACACAGGCACCATCATCCGATTCCCTTTTGTAGATAGACCTGGGAATTGTCTCATCACAGCTGCTGCGTACACCAGGTAAGAAGTCATGTAGAACTTCAATGTAGAAGGAGCATTGATCAATTGTTCGTGTATCTCATCACTGATTTGTTTACCCCAGTCAATATGTACCTTTTGCCTTCTTATGATCCTGATGTATTCATACATCCAGTCGTGAAAGGTGGATGATTCCGGCAAACCCTTCACTCTGCTCAGAAACGTGATCATATCCTTGACGTCATCTTTGAAGTCACTTCTCAGGAGTCCTTTCGGCCATCTAGAAACAGACGATCTAGGCTTTTTGAGCCATTGAGTGTTTATCAACTGTTTAGCTTTATTGGGATCAGCATCGAAGATTTCCTGTGCTTTTGATATAGAGATGTCAATATATTTGTCCATATGAGGGACCTTGAAGACAATATCAAAGAAGTCGGGGTCGAGTCTCAGAATCTCGTGCCCGGAAGAGTCAATCACGCTTCTGCTTTCTCGGATGTAATGAGATGCAACTTGAAGAACAAACTCAGTATTGTGCGCAGCCGTAGGGAACATCGCCACCAAGTGGAGATTGCTGTGTACGATTGCTCTCATTGAATCAGGAAGAGGCTTCGTCTCAGTTAGCTTCGCGAAGTCAACCAAGTCTTGATGACCAACTTCTGTATCTTTTATTTCTTCAACTTTTGAAAGCACCATAGTGGGCGGATAAACGCCTTGATATTTGTACTTCATCTTGCTTTTTGCTTTCGAAGAAGAAGGAGGCTGAGTAGCAGTCATCAAAAGGAACTGGAACTCTGATCACTCTTGATTTGACGATCTCTGAAAGTAGACTGCAATCCGTTTAGCCAGAACAAACACCAATTGTTAGAAAACATGGGTAAGCGCGAAATGAGCACAAGGATGAGAATTCATGAAGCGGATGGCGAGGCACGCAAAACGATGCACAAATGCGGAAAAAAGAGGCTCTGGAGTGCACTGGTCAAAAATGAAGTTTATTTGGGAAGAATTGGAAAAAGCCTGAAAAAAGTGTAAGGGCGCTAAAATTCAGCGCCCTTACATTTTGGGAAAATTGTTTTTGGTGTAAGGGCGCTAAATTTTAGCGCCCTTACACTTTCCAGTGTTAGGCAATTTTTGACATCTTTAGAATGTCACGGCGCTAAAATTTAGCGCTTTTGCAAATTTTGGCAATTTTGAAAATGTAGATGCAAGAAGGAATGGCGAAGGCGCTTGAGCTTAGCAAATGCAATGTTTATAACAATGAAAGCTTTTGAAATTGTCTCCATCCTATTACATACGCATTCAAAGGTCAAAGGAATTCTCTTTCACAATGATGGATCTTTTCAATGTTTACCAAAACGAATGAAGAGCTTCTGAGATAAAGATATTTCAACACAAACACGTCGGGTAGATATAAGTTCTCAAGGGACATTGCGCACAGAGGAGAATGGGGAAAGAAACGCGTATGAAGAATAGGGATGGGTGTTGAAAAGAAAAGCACGAATGAAGAACACTACGCGTTTAGGAAAACAAAGAAAAGAATGCATAGGGATACAAAGGCAGAAGAATGCGAAGGGAAAGAACAAAACACGAATGGAATGAAAGACGTGAATGTAAGAAACAAAAACGTGTATGTTAACAATGGACATATACAAATGAAAAGACGAAGCCAAATGAAAAACCTACCAGAGCAAAACGCGAAGCTTGCTGAAGAGGCAAATGGCGAAAATCTTCAAAACGCGAATTTGCAGTTTGAAAGGAACTCGCACAGCAAGAGGAGAGAAAAGGGAAATAAAATATAAACAACTAAAATGGCGAATTCATTCACTTAATTGAAAATGAAAAATAAAAACCTAACTCAAGTCGAGCAATAAATTTAGGCACGAAAAGTGGCACGATTGACGAAAAACGCGAAAACGTGAGGAAACGTGCCAGAAACATGAAAAAAGTTAAGTGTTGAAGAAAAATGTAATGGCGCTAAATTTTAGCGCCCTTACATTTTTTTGGAATTTCACTGCATGCAGGGGCGCTAAATTTTAGTGCCCTTGCATTTCCAGACTTAGTCAATTTTGCTTCAAGGCAGGAGCACACTTTTTTAGTGCCACTGCATTTTTCGCAATCTGCAAAGTATGAACAGTGAAACGTCGCGAAAGATCTCGTTTTGAAGGTCTTTGCGAGGCGAACAAGGGGGAACGCTCGAATTGACTATTCGAGACTTGGGAACGCATTTCGAGGTGGCTCAAAAATCACCTCGTTATGCGTACTTGAACTTCACGAATCCTAAGAAATGGACAAGTTTCGTAGGGGGGTTATCCGTGGAACGAGCACTGCTAGATTCCGTGATAACACTTCCCTTGGTCATGTTTCTTCCTTGCAAGACTCCATATCACATCCTGTTTAATTTTCCTAGCTTATTTATTGAATTATTATATTAATTGTGTATTAGCAAATGATTAGGAAAGATAGTTTGATTATATTATGTTGTGAAGTATAATTAAGAATGATTATAATATTGATGACTAATTATATTTTTGTTTCGTAAGTGTGTTAGAATAGTTGACACTCTCTTAGGTTGGAGAGAGAGTATCACCGAGAAGGTTCTAGCTGGTGGAGGTAACCGTCATGATGGAATCAACACACACACACACACTTAGAATCATCTAATTAGGTTGCATATGTGTGAATAAGATTGCAAATAGCGAGTTCCTAGATTTGAATAATTGCATTATTTTGTGAACGGTCTATATATATTTATCTCAAAATAAAATCTCTTTATATAAATCTAGGATAAATTAAATAATCAAAGAGTTTGTGTTAACATGGGTCATGAACCCGCACCTTTCTCTTTTGGAAATGAATTTAGATATATGTGATTGGGTATACACAAAGACACATGTGTATATCAATAATATTAAATATCATTCTTTTTTATCAGTAAAAGGCCTAGGCCTAATTAATTATATTTATTATATAAACAAAATTACAAAATTACTAGAATTATAGTATTGGTAAGCATGATTTTCAGATGGTTCTATATATTAGTAGCTATATAGATTGATTCTATCTATTGTCAGATATGTAAAAGATTCTATATATTAGCAGCTATAACTGCTACATACATCACTTATATGTTTGTATATTTTATACAATACAAAATTTGCTGCATATACAGTTTTTATTCATTCTATCATATCTTCTACATCTTCATTTATATTCTGAATATTTTCATTCAGATCCAGCATGTTGTCACCTTGCCTTCAACCCATTCTACTGCATGCCTCCCTAGTGGATTGATGTGAGGCACTGCAATTTTCCTCCCTCCATAACGAATCTGATGACCAAGAATGAATGACAAAGCAAAATATTTGTCTTTTATCATATCAATCATTTGTTGCCCCAATTCTCTGGAATGCATTAGTATCATTCTAAACAGCAGCCATGGGTCATCAACACGTAACCCCTTTTTCATTGCTCCATAGACGGTTGCAAATCCTTGCTTCTCCTTGAGATAGCTTATAGGAAAAATCCCTGCTACATGTGCTTCTCCCAAATCCAGATTATACTTTTGAACTGCCTTTAGGAGGTCATTTTCCCCCAATGCTTCTGCTAAAACTGATTTTGTGTACACAAATTTTAGTGCAACAAAAGACTAAAGGAAATCCATGGCATTTGACAAGAAGATTGACAGTAAATTGGATGGAAACAAAATCCTGGGTGACTCTAGTCGAATTATCTCTTCACCAATCACAGTTTTAATGCAGTCTACTAGACTAGGATAGTTAGTGCGAAAAACTTGTGATAATTCTTCATTTGTTACCTCCTTCAAGAATGGAAATTCATTCCCTTTTATCTCCACAGGAATTTTGTAATTTTTTGTATTGTACTCCCAGACCATTTTATACACAAGCTGCAAGTTTTACTGTTTATCACCCTCTAGCCGAAACAAGAAAACCTGTACCAAGAAACTTGTTTGAAAGCAAGCTTTTCCCAATCAATATTTTAAGGCAACACTTATACTTAGCCCTCATGCAAAGCTACGCAGATTAGAAACCTTCCCCCAGTTAAGCACTAAATAGACTCTACCCAAACACTTGTACTAAGCCCTAGAGCAATGCTACACATAATAGACACCTTCCCCCAGTTAAAACCAGCTCAAACAATATTTAAAACCGACACTTTCAGCCTTCAAGCAAAGGCTATAGAGATTAATCAACTACTCCAGCAAGTTTGAAGCTAAAATGCAAAGGAGATACCCAGTTAAGCATAAACCCACAGAGACTATCACATGTCGTACCACTTCTACAATCTATGCAACACTAAGCAAACTTTCGCAATCAATTTTTGAAACTGACACTTGACATAAGCCTTTGACCAAAGCTACATAGATTAAACAACTTATCCAATAAATTTGAAAGCTAACTTGCAAAGGAAATACCCAGGTAAGCACCAAACCCACAATAACTATGACATGCCCTGCCACTTTGACAAACTATGCAACACAATCAACCCAATTAAAACCCATACAATGTCGGTTGGAAGACTGATCATAGGGTTTTAAAGAAAATTGGGTGTACTTCGTTTCCAATACATCATCATTAAAATGAATTGCCATTTAATGCTTGCAGATACGAGCACACAAGAATTAGAGCCTCCCACGCTTGAACCTGCGTCTAATATTTGATGGATCTCAGGAACGTTGGGTTATGATTTTCCTTGCAAATTAAATATTCAATTTGATTGACATGCGCATATTCGCACATTTTGTGACTTGCATTGTTATACCTGCCAATTCATGCGTACATTTGCTTACTCAAAGCAATCCTCCTGAGGTACTTGAGGCGCATGAATTTGAATGATTACCAATTCATGCGTACTTTTGTTGACGCCAAACAATCCTCTTGAGTTGTCATCTCTTCTCAAACAATCTGGAAAACAATACTATCTCCCATCATTATGCAACATGACTTTCAACTTTTCCTGCAAGAGAAAACCAAACTATTGGCAATACCTATTTTAAATTCTTCGCTAAATTTGTATCCAATTATGACTTCATTCGACTCTTAGAAGGCCTTCAATCTAACTTCAACACCATTCTCTTTTTTCCAAATCCCATTTGTAGCATTGTAGTTTTTGCATGAAATATCTGAACCGGATGAGTAACCCTAATATGTAAGTTAAATTCTTTAACTTAAAAGCTCTATTTTCATTGCTTTAAAATCCGCACTGACATTTATCAATCTTGATCATTTCTTTTATACATTTACCACACTATGCACTCTGCCTTTTTCCAATTGAATCAATTCTTGTAAAATGTTAGGAAAATCATTGATTTGAGCCCCATATATTTTATCTTTTTGATCTTGATCACTCCCGATGTTGGCTAACACATCTGCACCTTGGTTTGCTTCCCTATAAGCGTGACTGATCTAGAACATCTCAATCTTATCAAGCAAATCCAAAATCTGCTTGAGAACATAATTAATTTGCCAGTTGCTTGTTCCTTTAACTCTGCAAGCATTTACAACTAGCAAGGAATCCCCCTCAATTACCAATTTGGAAAACTTATGTTGAACAACTAAAAGTAGACCATGGAGGAGAGAAAGCACTTCTACTTGATTTATTGTGCCTTTTGGCAATGAAATTGACTTTGCACATATTACTGAACCCTCATGATCCCTTAGTACTACTCCAGCCCCTGACAATCTAGGATTACCCTGAGATGCACCATCAAAATTTAGCTTAACATAACCTTTAGGGGGTGGCAACCATATCACCTTTTTTCTATAATATTTTAATAAAGACGTTATAAGTGCTCTTTTCAGTTTAAAAGGGATTAGAGGTTATTTGAAAAGGATAAAGATAAAATAAAAATAATACTATTAGAAATTATTATTTTATTTTAAAAGAGAAAAGACACTATCTCAAAGAAATAAAATCAAAATACAAAAAAAAAGAGCTAAAATTCAAAATAGCCCCCTCTCTTCCACCCCCACCACACGCCTTGTGAACGATTCTGCATGCATGAGAGTTGTGAAAGAAGCTGGCATAGCTTTTGAAAGATGGCTTTACACCTGCCAGTTGCATTGCTTAAAGGTCTTTAAGGATTAACATCAAGGGATGGACGAGAGGAGGATTTTGGGGAAGGAGGGCAAGAGGTAACTCCTATTTAAATCTAGAAGAGACAAGATGAAACACTGACATCATCTGCACTGCGAAGAGGATAATGTTGGGCATCTATTGAGGGAACAACTTCTCAAATATTCTCTACATGTCCCCACAAGTGATCCTCTGTTTCTTCTGTTCTTATACATCTGCAATGAATTCAGCAATCTATTGGAAAACAACCTAACAATATGGAGTGCCATATTGTTATGTATACATGCATGGCTGGAACTGCATTAAGTTTTATAAAAGAAGTAATTTATATTTAAGAATTTGATTAAAAATGAAGTCTTGAAAGACCAATTTAGGTGTTATGGAAGTGCTATTTTCAAATGCATAATCAATATCTGATAAAAATGTTTATTTTGTGGTTAGTATGACTTGAATTTAACGAACTAGAAAGAGGCAAACATCATTATTCATCAAGCTGCTGGAAAATTACACTGAAGGAGGTACTTTTCTATAAGGGAAACCTGATCTCCAAATTAAATTGCTTGCTTGAATACAATGTTGAAGTAAAGCAACTATTTGAGGCCAATTTAGAAATAAATTGATGAAATCTGGAAGATGTATCAAGTACTTTCTTAGTTTGGCATTTTTCGCCTCCTCTTATTTTAATGTTTAACCTATAAACTACACCAAATAATATAATAAACAATTTAGAATCATTTCCTTGCAAAGAAAGATACTGGTAATCTATTAATTTCCCCAGAAATTCTTGTCAAGCTGAGATTAGGTTCTTGTATTTGCAAAGTAGGTTCTATGTTCTCTCAAAAAATTTCCTTCTACTAACCATAGCCTTAGGTAACTTTTGGACATAATATTGACTAAATGAATCTATAAGGGCTCCACAAAGGAGATATTAGGAGAACTAGTGGTCTTTAGGGCTGTGAACCTTAAGCAATTATGTGCTAAATGGGAATTCATCTTCTATAAAGTCCAACACGCATTTCTCAGTGCAATAAATTTAGTAGAAGCCACTTGAAGTTTAACATTAATGCTTATGCCAATAAAATTTGACTACTAGGGTTGCATGATGCCCAATTTACAATGGATTTTCATTTATATATGCTATCTTGGAGGCAATCTTGCTAGAGAGATCTATTGCTTATACCCTTGGTGCTTTGATCTGATTGCAACCAACCTTGGTCAATAATAATGACAGAAGAGATTTTGCTGCATTTCATTACAACCTTCTTTTGGTACAAGCTGGTTTCTTAACTCCATAGACAAGATTTTTTTTTTCTCTTAGAAATTAATCTAGTGTAATTGGGCTGCTCAAGCGAGGAGGTAAAGGTGTCTAAGAAGACATTTTCCTTTTGAAGATCCAATGAGGCTTTGTTTCATGATATAAACAATTGCCTCGAGATTCAACCTTATCTCATCCCAAGGTTGCAGCAGTTCACCCTTAGAGGCTTGACAAGTCTGAGATTAAACCAATAGTTGCTAGTCAATTCAAGTTTACCCATTTGGTTCCTTGAAATGCATGATTTCCTGATATCTTCCAAATCAAAAATATGATCCTCTAGGACCAATGCTAAATTATAAGAGCATGTAAACATAGTTAAGATTAATCCAATTGTTGTTCTGGGTAGAAAAATCGTGAGCTGTATAGCAGATAAAACTGCTCTTAAATGTTTGTGATTCATGGAAAAACATTTCTGGGTTTTGTTCTTCATTCTTCCACCTTTCATGAAAATATTGAAGTTTTGATTTTGACCTGATAACGTGAAAGTTATGAAGGTTTAAACACTGTCCTTTCTGCTGCAATCTGCAAATTGAAAATTGTGGAGTGATTTATATGAGGTAAGTATGCAAATTTAATGGTTAGTAAATTATTTAAGAGTATATTATTATGAATATGGCTAAATTTACTTATTACCTTTTGTTGGATTCTAAGGAAGAGTTCTAGGCTTGGGAATTAATAAATAAGGAAATAAAGCATTTGGTTCCTGAATCACCTAGTAGTGACTAGATTTAGGGAACATGTTGGACATGGAGTAGCCTTCTTGGCATGCAATTCAGTAAAGGTTATTACCTTGAATTATATTATTGGAACCAATGTCAATATAGCTTTGTCTTCTAGATATTTTTTTATCCATCTTATAGAATGTCAAGATATCATAATGAGATGATTGGACATTTTGTGCTATAGACATTATTGTCATCGAGTAGCATTCATAAGTGCATTGTTTGGTCGAGTTACATTCTCCTCCATAATTTGTGTGTCAAATGGATATGTGCTTGGATATATGACACATAAGCATATAGGCATGGTAGGTTATTAGTGAATCACATAGTGTATTGGATTCCATCATGCATGTCAACTACATGCTACTAGAGTCTTTGTGATTGGTTAGGCTTCTCCAGTGGAATAGCACGGGGAATCTAATACTTCGTGGTAGGGTGGATATCATCTCGATGATGCTCTCTCTTTTCTTCTTCAAGTTACGAAGAAATAAAATGGAGGGTTTGTAATGCAAATGTTAATGTATTTACCTTGTGACCTACCGATTGACATAGTGGATGACTCTTATAGATTGCTTACTCTTCCCTTACGAATTTTGAGTATGGTTTCATGATGTATGTGTGCCTATACTCAGAATGTAAAATGTTGTAATTTATAGTTATGCCAAGTATGGTAAATGGACTTGTACAAATTTTAATGATTGTAGAATAATTTTGTGTATGCTAAGGAAAAAATATTAGTCAAAGTGTTTGACTCATTTGACTCTGATTACGTTTACTTTACTCATTAATTATCATAATTTGTTAGTGATTATATGGTAGATGTTACGCTCCAAAAAAAATTATTCCTACATTCCTAATGGAAATTGTCCAAATGGTCCTCTTTTCCCCATTTTCAGACATGCTCCTTGTGCCTCTTTTCTTCCCATTGCCTTGCCAATATTGGGTATTCCTTTCCCTTGATCTCCAACCACTTTTTCCATTGTGAATTTTCAAGCTTCCCATCCCTCCTTCCCTAAAGTGCATTTTGTACTTGGTAAACCTGAAACACAACCCCCACTATTTACTCAATACTCACTTTGGGTTTCTAGGGTTTCCTCCCCCTCTTTCCTTTTCTTCTTGTGGAAATGAGTATGTCATTTTGTTGGTTCTTGATCCCCTTCATTTGTTCCTCATATAGATCTCTTAGATTCTTGATGTTGGCCTACCTAAAGAAAATTGGCACGTGGTGTCTCAAATTCCCAAATCTTGTGGACTTCCTCTCTCCCATTCCCTTGATTCCTGGTATTCCTTGGCATCCTAGACTCCTAGTACATGATTTCTTGAATTCTCATCCCCTAGGCCTTTCAAACATTTTTACCGTTTTGGTATGCTTCTCAGCAAAACCTCGCCATTTAATCAACGAATGCCACCTACCCCCCTACACTACTTGACACACCATTAATGCTTGAAGATGATAGTGATGAACATATATAGCTTCCTATTGCTGCCTAAATGCCAGTTGAATCAATAAAGGCACAGATCTAGATATAAAGCCATGTGTAGAGAACAAATATGGATATGGGAAACTTGAATGCCTCAAATGCAAACCTTAATTGTCACAACTCTACAAACAAGTCTTAGGCTACTTTTTGAATGTGGAAAGGAAATTTTGGCTACCCTAGGTCATTTGACACCAAATCTGAGGCGATTTTCATCAAGATGGGTGTGCTGATTAAAAGTTATAAATATAAGAATGCAAGATATAAAAAAAGGTTGATCATTCCAACATCTTGACCAGTAGAATCCTACAACCCTTGATGGGTTACCAAAATGCATGTAATTGAAAAGTTATAAATAAAGGGATGCAAGATGTAAAAAAAGTTGATCATTTTTCATTGCTTTCAAGGGTTGCAAGTGTCAATGAGTTGTCAAGGGTTTCAATTTTTGCAAGTCCAATTTGTTAGTTGGGTAACACATTTTTTGTAAATTCACAAAAAAGGGTTTTCAAATGGTTATTATGTTTATAGAGGAATGTTTCCATGGAAATATCTAGAAAGGAATCTTCAAACATAGTTTTGGGTTTCCTCTTGCCACATTTGCTGGCATGAAAGTAATAGGGGTTTGATGAATGTGAACATTTTAAGTCATTGTAAGGATTTTTTGGTGGTCATTCCTTTGTTTGGTGTGGATTTCTGCAGCATCGATATGGATTATTAAGCATGCTTAGTTGTATGACATATTATCTCTGATTTATGTGTGTACACAAATCTAGTTTTCAACTGTGATTTGCAAGTGTCTTCTTCCTTGCAATTTGGGACTTTGTTACCCATTGGATAGGCACTAGTCTTGGAAGTGAATGATCAATCATATTCCTCAAATGAAAGTCTACCCTTATCAGTAGTTTAGAAGTAGGTTAGAGTTTCGCATGCTTTCATGATTTAGCGGTATAACCTAGGGAATGTTTTTAGTGAACTATAATAGTCATTGTTTTTGAGAATCCTGCTATGTATGTGCTCATCTTGCACGAGTGCAATGATGTTATTATCTTAAGAAGAGGTTTTACACACAAATAGTTAGTCTTTGGCCTAGTGACAAGTCTTGGGGTCAAGCATGCATTAGGGAACATTGTATACAGTTTGGTCTTGCTTAGCATACTCAATTAGAAGTCTTGTTGAGGATACCTCTAGGAACACCATCCTAATTTTAGCTAAGCCCAAAATGAAGGAAAGAATACCGCCTGTCAAAAATTGGACTTTAATCATCTACACTTTGTTGATGATTCCTTGCTCTATTTTCATGAATTCAAATTCTTGGCGTTGAAGATGGATTAATACTCTAGGATTGTGTAAGTGGTTCTTTGGCACCCAATAGAATGGCACCATTGCCAAAGAACTATTGAAGATTTAAAAGGTTTATCTTGCTTTCTTACTAATTGTATCAATTTTAAGTTAAATCTATTGGTCATTGTAAGGAAAATTTTCTCTTTATGAGTGAAGAGTAGTGAGTATGTTTTAGTCAAACCCAAAAATAGATCATAGCTGAAAGTTTGAAGATGGAAAGAAGACAATTCAGATGTCCACAATGACAAGAAGATATATCAGCCCATGCAAGGAAACAAAAAGCTAATTGGAAATCTAAAAGTACTAGTAAGTCAACTAGACTATCCTCATGATCAAGAAGTGGGTACATCTGGTATTAATAATGCATTTGTTGTTTGAAGAAATCAATACTAGAAGACATTTGAGGATTTAGTTGATAACATAATAAAAAATGATAGGAGAATCATAGGCATGACTATAATGTGCAAAGCAATCACATGCTTATTGGTAGAAAGAACAAGGATAGACCTCATAATGCACATGAGAAAAATCTTGGTATGCAAGATCATAGTATGGAAATCCAACATGTTGGTTCACACCTTATATCCACTACCCTTTCACATAGAAATGAACTTAAACATGATACTACATTCCATAATGTTGATGAACCTACAATATTGATCATAAAGAAAAGGATATTGATCAAGAGTTAGACTTACTTGAACATCCTAGATAGAGGCAACAAGAACTTCAAGTGTAGATAGAATGACAACAAGCCCAACTTACTAAACATGCTCAATTATAGGCTCAAGCAACCCATTGAAAAAAACAAAATAATGTCCCAAATCAGCCATTACAACATCAAGAACATAATCAACAATTTTCCAACATATCTAATGCAAGCCTATATTTTGAAGACACGCTTAGAGGTTCCCACCTTTAAGGTAGCCTTTGGGAATGGAAGGTACAAACAATTGGATTTCTTTGGGAACTTAGATTGCTTTAATGCGATCCTTAATGAGATAAAAGAAAATATGTTGAGGTTTCAGGGTAATAATGCAATCATTGGAGAGGAATATCTAAGGAACTTAATTAGTGTCAACAATGAATATGAGATTGATCACCAAGATGTAATGATAAAGTTGTTTGTGCATTCCTTGGAGGAGAGTGCAAGAGAATGGTATAAGAGCCTTCTGAATAATAGTGTTGGTTCTTGGGAGGAGTTCATGGGAGTATTCAAATGGCAGTATGGGGATGAGGTATACCCCAAATTTGCTATACATGAATTTCCAACTATCAAGAAAGAAATAAATAAAACAATGGTGGATTTCAATAGTAGGTTCGTCATGACCATGAGGAAGGTACTTCAAATATGAGACCTAATGAATCAATGTGTTTGGTTATTTATTGTGGTGCTTTTGATGTCAAGATAGGGTATTGTCTCCAAGACAAGAATCCACAAATTTTGAGAAAAGATTGTTGAGTCTCAAAATTGTTACTCACACTCCTAGAGGAATCAAACTGCTTCAAGACTAGGGAAAAATCGTCCTAAAGGGGGATTGATTAGCTTATCAATAGGGTGTGAATGATTTAAGGCCAATTGCTAAGTGAATATTCTATCCTTCACTTCAAGCTCAACTAGACCTAGGAGGGTGTTCCTAGAGGTATCCTTAATAGGAATAATCACAACTGAAGATAAACAAGCTAAAAATGTTGTACTGGTATCCAATGGACACTTGGCCCCAAAAGTTGTCGCCAGACCAAAGACTAACCTACTAAACATAAAACCTTTTTTAAGCTAATAAAGACATCATTGCACAAAAGCAAGATAAAAGTATGCAAAACATGATTCCTTAGGATAAGAACTCTTATGGCTCATTATAGATGCTTCCCTAGATAAATCACTAAATCATGAGGTGCATACAACTACTAACCTACTCCTAAGCTATTGGTGAAAGATGTTTATAATTTTGAGAATATGGTCAATCATGAACTTTCAAGATTGGTGCCGAATCTGGTGGATTATAGTCATAGTTTACCGAGAGAAACAACAAATTGAAATCACAATAGAATGTTCTATGCATATACATACACCAAATATATGATATCAAACAACTGAAACTACTTAATAATCTATCTTTGAACCATAGAAATCCAGATGAAATAAAGAAGAGACCATTACAAAGATTGCAATGACTTAAAATGCTACGAAATTTATCAAATCCTTACTACAACCATACCAACAAATCAAGAGAAAACCCTAAGCTAGAATGGTGTCACAATTCAGCATATGGAAGTTCCCCTAAAGATATACAAATGGCCATAGACACATTCAATTACAAA
>VDFB02278619.1:0-11506 GCA_007258455.2 Sequoia sempervirens
CTCAAATTCATTGTGGTTATTGCTAATTTACATTTGAGATTCCAGCTCAACCTTGTTTGCCATAATTCGCCATACTAAAGTTTTAAAATGTACATGAACTAGACGTTCTGGGTGATTGAATTCTTTAGTATCTTGAAAATGGGTAAAACATTTTCCTAGCCAAGTTGCCATTTTTTTATGCCTTGCATAACCACCCCATTTTGTTTTTTTGTCAAAATGGGTTTCCTTGTGTTTGTTTGTCCTTGGTGCTTTTACTTGGGTCTTAGTAGTTGTTCTTTTTGCTCTTAAGTCTTTGTTTTTTTTTTTTTTTGGGTTTAGAATGAGGGATGAAACTAGACTTAGAACTTTTGCGAAGTTCCTTAGCCCATTATTGTTCTAATCTTGTACCCATCTCTTGCTTTGTTGGTCTTTATTGTTTTTTTGTCTTGTTCTTGTGGGTTCTTTTATCCCTTAGGTTTTCTATTGTTTTATTCATCTTTGTGTTTCTTTTATTTTTTATGTAGAAGTGAAACTAGAATGAAAACTGGACCCAAGAACTTTGTAAAAGTTCCAAGTCTAGAATTGGTTCTAATCCCTCTCCCATTTTTTTACCTTGTATTCTTTCTCATTTTGTGTCCTATTTTGGGATGGGAATTCCCTAGTCCCACTTCCCTTTATTCTTTTGTTTTCCCTTTGTTGGTATTCTTTCCTTTTGTTCAGATCATAACTGGAGTCGAATCCAAACTTGGAACTTTTCCAAGTTCTAGATCCAGATTCAATTCCAATTCTTCCCTTGTTCCTTTGTTGTCCTTTCCCTACCGTGGAACCAAAGTTGGATTTGGAATGAAACGTTGAACTTTGACAAAGTTCCTGGTTCTATCCTGACTTCACTTTCACTCTCATTTTACCTTTGATGTACACAATATTTTTGTACTTTCCTTTGCTTTAGTTCTTCCCCCAATCAACTACATTAGTTGCATTAATTACAACCTCCTGACATGCGTAAAATATTTTTTAAAACCTTGATCAAGGTTATTTAGCTCATTACAATTATCCAAAGCATTTTAACAAGAAAAAACCGAAAGAACTCAAAGAGGAGCATGATTTGGTTGTGGGAAGGTGTTCGTGAGTGGATCCCTATCGATTTTCAACCCTTTCCCAGTTGTCTTTTGAGGTAGGTGGGTTTCTCCTACTCTATTTTTTGTTTTACCATTCATTTTTTTTTCTTTTTTGTTCTTCCCACGTTCGCGAGACTTTTCTTGTGGATCTTTGTGTTCTTTCATTCTTTTTGTTGGTTTTATTGTTTTGTTTGGGTTGTCCTTCCATTAAAATTTGTCTTTTGATTTTTTTCTTTAATTTTTATGGATCTACTATTATTTTCTCCATTTTTGATGGTATTTTCATTCCACCATGCCCTAATTTCAATTAGGTCTTCTTTTTGAGGGGTTCTAGTGCTTAGAGTTGTTTTAAATCTTTCCTCAGACCCCTATGATTTTTATCTTGTTGATCTTATAGATTTAATCATAGGGTTTTGATGCCCTAGTTTTAAGGTAAGGCAATAGGTCATATGAATTAGGGTTTTTTTTCATACCCTTTTCATGTAATTGCCATAGCTTGTTTGATCTGGTCCCATTTTTCCAGGTGGAGTTGAGCTTTATTTCTACCTACTTGTCCCTTCTTTTTTTAATATGGATTGAAACTAGTATCAGCATGTGGGGAGAATTTACTTAACTTTGATAATACATGGAAGAACCGAAGTTGGAAATGAACTTGCCCCATGAAATTTCATATAATATTTCATTTCTAAAACTGATTCCACCTCTAATGAGTTTTAATTCTGATTTTTATCCCACCAACTTGGCAGGATCAGGTCATCAAACATTACGAGGTATTGAAACTTTGAGAGTGTCAATTTTTTATCTAGTCCCAGTCCTAGTTCCAATTGTGTTATTTGTTTCAATTTTGTATTTCCTAATCTTCTCCCAGTCCCGCTCTCACCAAGTTTAAGATGTCACTAAAAATGGAGGGTTTCCTAGGGAAGAATAGAGAAGTAATGAAAAGATAACACTTGAAATGATGATACTCATACCTTTTGTTGGTATAATCCAAGGTTATCTTCAAGGAGCAAACAATGTCAGGAGCATCTGAAGAACTTTCACAAAAGGAGGGACAAGTTGCAAAAATATCAAAGAGAGTAAAATCAAAGAAGATTAAGGTGGAGAAATTATCTTACACTTTAAGATATAAAAACCAGGATGCCACTCTTATGTCTAGCAAGTTAAATTTAAATTGACATACATCACAGAATTTCATAGTTAGATAACCTGCACAATCAAATGCTCAAGGTAGAGAAAAAAAAAATTCTTCATGACTTCTTATGTTATATATTCAGCTGCAAGGATGGGAATATTCCCTAGATTGAATGTAGTGGGCATATTAGGAGAGGATCCTAGAAAAAAGAAGGAATGGGAGCACTATGATCAATTCACCTTAAAAATGTCTAATCTACAATATAAAAGTGTTAATAATGCATTGCTTTATGTTATCACTAACCAGTTGACATGAGATGCTAGATATAGGATGCATAGGGAGGCCATGGCTTTCATTGTTGAGTAGGGACATTGGTAAATCTATTGCCACAAGTTCTCTTTTTTAGGTTGGCAAGTTGTTATGGACATCCTCATCGACTACCAAGATATTGTAGTGATAGGATTGTTCTTATGGATTTTATATATGAGGCTATGGGAGTCAATACAAAATTTTCCAACAAACACAAGCCAAGCTGCCACAAATTTCTCATGAAGTTGCGAGAATATTGTTGTGTTCTCAATTTGGTTGAAAAGGCAGTGTGTGAAGTATTAAGTTACTTAGAGTTTGGATTGTATACAGCCAGGAAACACTTTGACCTAGAGCATAAGATGAATGGCTTAGCTCCCACCAGTTTTGATAAGCATTATAACTTGTTAAAGGATTTTTAGATAGATTTGCAAGATGACTATGATGTAAGGAAAATGATTTATGAAAGACTTACCATCCCACTAATGATTGAATATGGGATAAAGGAGGAAATTCATGAAACACTATCAAACGATTTAGTTTTGGACCCCAAGTATGAAGCAAAAAGTATAAGTACCAAGAACTTGCACCTAATAAAAGCTTATTGGTCACATTAAAAAAAATTCTATGATAGTAATGGATAGAAGCATCCAATGGGTGGTTACGAGGATAAAGGAGCTAGAATCTCAATCCTCAAAGAATAGGAAAGCAATAGGTACCCAAGGATATAGAAGAACAAAGAGGAGGAAAACCCCTAATGAACAATTGGAGTACTATCCTCCTAGCTATGAAGGAAATGTTGATCCATGACTACCTACTCAAGAAACCCACACATCACATGTTGTAGACACTATAATAGTTGGAGAAGGAGCCTCATCTCAACCTTCTCTCATAGAGGAATCTACTAGAGAAATACATGTAGGCAGCCTCCATAACCAAGTTGAGAAAGATAAGAAAAAGGAGATTGATATTCTTGATGTAGACACCAATTCAAAGGCCACACGATTAGACCATGACCCTCTTGTGACTACATCGGTTGAGAATATTGAAGATGTTGGGACCGAGCATGTGTTAACTCTAGAAGACTAGTGGAAAATTTTTGGGGATGAAAAGAATGAGGATAATGTTAAGGCACAAGCTAATGCACTTGCAAAGCAACAAGAGTCGGAGGCTACAAAAAAAATTGAAGAGCTTGCAAGGTAGCATAAGGAGAAGGGGGATGTCCTATAGCAATAGAAGGAAAGTGAATGGAAAGCTAATACATAGAGGGAAAAGTTGGCTCTCCTGCAAAAGATTCATGACCTTGAAGAGGAAAAGGCTTGACAAAGGAGAGAAAAGGAAGACCTTGAGGCCAAATTGAAGGCTATAAAGGATGTCCAAATAAAGAAATATGAATAACTCTTGTTGAAGAATTTAGAGGTAGAGGAACAAGAAAAACAAGAGCAGGAAGCAACAAAAATGTGGGAAAGGGTTAAGCAATTCAAAAAACATAGAGATGACATGTTGAAAGAGAGGAGATTGGAAGAAGAAAGAGAGAAAGCTAAAGCTAATAGGCTTGCTAAAGAGATGGTAGAAAAGGATCAACAACAAGAGGATGATTCTCAACCTAAGGTAATAATTTTACAACCCCTCTCTTCTACCACTTCATCTTCACCACAAGTGGTTACTCCTCCTACTACTCCAACATGTTTAAAGCTCAACCTAGAGAAGAAATAGATAATTCAGCCCCCATTCCTAAATTGGGATGAGATGATGAAAGAAATTGAGGAGAGGCCCAAGAAAAAGGCTTGAGTCCTTAAGTCCACCAAATTGACAAATGTTGGAGAGATTGTAGCTAAATGTTTCATTCCCATGGTGGATAAGGACAAACAAGAGATGCAATTGAGTGATTATCAAGTAGGCACTATGAACTTAGGGAGAACTACAAGGAACCAATAGATGGATCTCATTGATATTGCAGCATCTTCTGCTAAGTCAAAGATGATAAAAGAAAAACAAAGGAAGGATGAGCTCAAGGCTCAATTGGATCAATTGAATAAGTTATTGAAGGACCTATCATCTCTTGCTTCTTTGCAATCTATTACTCCCAATACACAAAGTTTTGTGAGTAAGAAATAAGTTGATGACCTTGTTGAGATAAGAAGGAAAGTAGGGATGTTGGATAGATGGATTGATAAGTTGAACCAAGAGGTGCAGAAACTACCTATTGAAAGCCACAAGGTTCATAAAGAAGCATTGGAATTAGTCAATGACATGACTACATATGCTGAGACCCTCTAGAGGCAAGAGGAAGAGTATAGGGAACATGTTAAGAAATTGATAAGCTGCCTCAACAATCACTCTTAGAAAAATCTATCCTTGAAGAAGGTAATGAGGATTTTATTGATAAAAATATTAACATTATCATATTCTAGACTTCATTTATTTTTGCACATATAAATGAAGTGCAACAGGCTGGGAAATATTTGACAGTTTGAATTGTGGAGTTAGAGCCATGATGGTGAATGAAGATGTCCCTGTGAAGGACAAATTCCCTCTTGATGAACTAAGGAATAAATGGAATAATAGATTATAGGAGGCAATGCAAAAGGGATATGATGGAAAATATTTTTTAATTGAAAGGTTCATGGATATCAAATAGGTAGTAAAGATTTCTTAGAAGGAGCTTGCTAAGTTGGATGATATGGAAAATTTCACCTCTGTTGAATTGAAAAGAATAAAATTTGAAGAAAATTGGGTAGATGGGTCGAATATGGATATACTTAAATAGGTCTAGGATAATTATGATGAATATTTACTTGAGAAAAAAACAAAGGAATGAAGTGGTTATGGAATATCCTTTTTTAAATGAAACAATAGATGATATGACCAGCTAGGTAGTTATGTCCTATTTTTTAGGAACATGACACTAGTCCAACTGCAGATCTCTAATAGTTCAACCTTCTCCTTTTGCATCTATATTTTTGATACAAAGTCATCAATTGTTAACTGAAGGTCATGATAGGCAGTTACTTCACGCAGCTCGTGTTGCTCGTTGATTTATGGATCTCAATTTTTGACGAGAGGAATTAGTATTAAACTTGTCTATATGTAGATTTCCTCTCCATGTTGTAACAATTAGCTAATTGAAGTGAATATTAGCTGCCTAAGAGAGATCTAGGATAGTTCTTATAGTTTTTTAGAAGCTTTTACAATTTTATGCAAACATACATAAACATTTTTACAAATTTCAATACAATTTATGTTATTTCCAGAATTATTTTAATGGTAATGTCAATGAACAGTGGCCATTCATATTCCAATCTATTTTATTGTGAATAAATGTCTCTTATTTCATGAAATTCAATAGAAGATATTGAATCTAATATTGTTTCCATTGAGTTATCTATGAATGAGATCTCTTTGTGTTTATTGATCTATGAATTTTAATGATGAGATGGCGATGTGTTCTTATTGATTTTGAAGTTTAGTGATGATGAATGATTGTACATCTTGAATTTGCACTATGAATGAATGGAATGGTATAGATTACTATGTCAATTTTATCATTTTATGGTTTTCGTTGTTTGGAAGAAATGCCCATTATGAAGTTTATATGTCTAAATTAAAGGAAATTTTTTTTTCTACTTTATTGTCCTAAGCTTTGTTCTATCTTTTCATGTTTATTTACACCCTCAAAATATTAGGTTAAATTGTACTATGCAATTTGTATCACTTTACTAGTAGGCCCATTAAACATTACAGTTGCATAGGCCACTGAACAACATCAACATTGTTGAAAACCAACTATAGAGACCTTGGAAGATAGGTAGTTTTAGGTTATTTATCTTTTTTTAGGGGAAATAAAGTAGAAATATTTTGTTTTAATGTTGTTGTGTTACATTGACCATCAAAAAGTTTACCACCAAGCTAGGGCTTGGAAAAACAAGAGATGAATGAATCATGCAATGTACTATAGAAAACTTGATTTACAACCTATAGGTCCCTTTCTATGAAGATAAAAACCATGTGACTTGATGAGTTTCTTCCAAATTTCAACCTAATCTTCAAAGGATATTCAAGCTCACAAAACACTGAGATCTACAAGGTAAAAGTACAAACCCGTGTCACACTTTATAAAGGAATCGGCCAACATGAGAAAAATTTCTCAACTTCAACCACATAAAAGTGGTATTTGTGTTTTGAATTTCAGAATGATGTAAACTAATAAAATGTAGAACTTTTGTTGAAGTTTATTCATATAATTTTTCAAAAAAATAAATAAAAATTTTTGATATATTTTTATCAATTTAAAAGAAAATTTCTTTATGTTGAAAATTTCAAGAAAAAGTGGTGTTTAGTTGACTTCAAGAAACATATAGAAAAAAAATCATTTTCTCCTAATTTTTTTTACCCAAATAGCTCACTTCAATATCTAGGGCATGGAAAAAAAAGGAAATTTTGATGTATATTTTTCTCATAATAACATTTTAATGTCAAACTAACTCAAATTTGATAGTTTTCAATTAACGTCAACTATTTTTTATTTAATTTCAACTGAGCCTCCTTTTGACTTTGAACAACCTACTTGCAATATTTTAAAATATTATTTACTAAAATTAATCAAAATATAAATATATATATATATGGATTCAACACTATGAGCTCTATAAAAGGGTTTTTTTTTTTTTTTAAATAATTTTGATTGAAGAAATATTTAGTAGAAGTTGAAAATTTCTAGAAATTTGAGAAAATGGTGACTTTGTTGCCATGTCACCTACCATGTGGATGGATTCAACTGAATATGATTCGATCGAATAGTGTCCAACCAAAAATTTCTTGATATTTCCAAGCTATAAATACTAGATATGCTGACATTTTCCATGTTTTTGGCCAGCTGTATTCAGCCAAGTACCTTTCAGTTGAACCATCTTCAGCCAAAAATGTACCTACCACGTTGGCGCCACATGATTTTGGCCGAAAGCTTTCATTGTTTTATGCCAAGAGTATCATGATGTTTTTGCTTGGAAATATTTTGATTTAAGGGGGTTTGATCCTCATATTGCACAACATACAATTGAGTTAGAACTTGGTGTCAAGCCTGTTAGACAAAAACAAAGGCCCTTGAATCCTAGCTTTAGCCCATAATGATTAAAAGTAGGCCAAATTAGTTGAAGGGGAATTCTCATCTAAATAATTTAATGCAACAGAATTAAAATAAATTAACAAAGACAGAATTTTTAATTAAGACAGGTGTGATTTTTGTGTTTTTCTTATGTTAGGCCATATAGTATCAAAGGATGGGGTTACCATTGATCTAGAAAGAGTCAAAGCTATACTTGCACTACTGTTGCCTAATAATAAGAAGGGGTTGCAAAGCATTTTAGGGACAATCAACTTTTTGAGAAGATTTATTCCTAATGTTGCAAATTTGCTATGACCATTTACTGCCATGCTAAAAAAGAACGTAGTTTTTAGTTGGAAAAAAGAAGCAAATCATAGTTTTGAAGAAATAAAGGAGGCTTTAGCATCTGCTCCAACATTGGTAAATCTAGATTTCTCTAAAAACTTCTTTTTGTATGCTTTTGGTAGGAGTAGTTCAATCTCTGCTATGCTGGTACAGAAAAATAGTAATAACCTATAATAGCCCCTAGCCTTCTTTAGTCAAGTACTTGTTGATTATGAAGAGAGGTATACTTTTGTTGAGAAACATTTCCTCGCCATGATCAAAATCCTAAAGAAATTTAACCCTCTAGTTTCAAACAATAAGATTCATATTTTGGTTGCACATTCAAGTGTCAAGGAATTTTTGATAAGTAAAGATCTGAATGAGAAAAGAGCAGGGTAGATCACTTAGGTAATGGAATATGATGTCGATATCAAGATTACCAAACTGATTAGAGGCAAAGGTCTCTGTGAATAGTGTGCTACAAGGTCAATCAGTGAAAATGGATTAGAAAAGGATGTTGTTTTTGCTAATACAAATGAGTCTCAGTATATTCAAGATGATGTGCCTATGATAGCAATTAATTGGGTTCAAGACATGACCCATTTTTTACAAATTGGTGAGTGTCCTTTAGGTTTGAATAAAGCTAAAAGAAGATAATTCAGATTGCAGTCCATACCATATGTACTGGTGAACAATGTTCTTTACAAAAAGGATCTAAATGGTGTTTTGTTAAGATGTATTCATAGTGACCAGATTGAAAAGGTACTTCATGAGTTTCATGATGGAGATGTGGGAGAGCACTTTGCTCCCAGAACTACTCCTTGGAAAATCATGAGAGCTAGTTACTACTGGCCTAGCTTATTTAAGGATGCATATGCTTGGTCAAGAAAGTGTATCAAATGTGCCTTGTTTGCAAGAAAATAAAAAATCCCTGCTATGCCTCTGCATCCAATTCAAGTGGAACAACCCTTCATGAGATGGGGCCTTAATTTTATTGGGCCGATTAATCCACAATCCAGTACTGGTCACAAGTGGGTGCTCACTGCCACAAACTATTTCACATGCTGGAGAGAAGCAATAGCTTTGAAAGAAGCAAAAGAGTCTTTAGTTTTGAGCTTTTATGAGGATATAGTCACCAGATTTAGAGTTCCTAACTCTATCATATTTGATAATGCTCTTGCATTTGTGGGATTAAGATTAACTAATTGGGCTATTAAGCAGGGCATTCATTTGAATACATCCTCAAATTATTACCCTTAGGGTAATGGTTTAGCTGAAAGCACAAATAAGAATCTCATCAGGATTATCAAAAGAACAATGGAGGATAATCAAAGGACCTAGCACATTAGATTAAAGTATGCACTTTGGGTAGACAAAGTGACTCCTAAAAGGTCTATTAGTAATTCACCATACATGTTAGTCTATGGAAAGGAGGCTAGGTTACCTCTATCCATAGAGCTTCCAACTCTAGACATTATTCACTAGTTGGAGATGTTTGAGGAATAAGACCCAATGTCTGTGAGATATGCAGAGCTCATGGAGCTTGAGGAATCAAGGGAAAAAGTAATGAAGGTTTTGGAGTATCATCAGCTCCAAACAAAGAAGACATTTGAAAAGAAGGCTACAGAAAAGGTTTTCAAGGTGGGAGATCTTGTGTTGAAATGGGATGTTTTGAAAAGTAGGCCAGGCCATCACACCAAGTTTGATAACATGTGAACAGGTCCATTTATTATTAGAGACTATAAGGAGTACAATGCTTACCAGCTAGCCACAACAGAAGGGGAAATTCTTCCTATCCCAGTTAATGGGATGAAAGAAAGGCTTGAGGAGTTCCCTTATTGTACATATTAGGTTAGGTTTTATGTTTTCCATAAGTGTTGTTCCAGCAAAGTAAATATTTCCCTTTCAGTTTCTCCTGTTTCTTAGGGTTTGGACAATCTGTTATGACCTATAAGTTACGAACACGTTGAGCTATGTGCAAAGTTGATGTTTTAATTTTTATGAGCTTCTTAACGACTCCATGCCCAATGGACAAGCTTTAGCTACTGGTTTTCCATTTTTAACAGGCAAACATCTAGCAAAGGTCGCCAGAAATGTTACCTAATTTTCACCCATTGGCTCAATCAGGCAGGATAAATCATGTGATAGAGGTTTGAGAAGGCCAAATGGAACATTCGCACAAGGTAAAAAGTCATGAATCTAATGCTAGGTCACAAGGAGCTCAGTTGAAAAGCATGCCTTAATTAATTTGACATAATTTTCCTTTAAGGAGAAATTCGACAAGACCTTCCAGATGTCTTGCTGACTAGCAGTGGTTTCATCAAGTCTGAATGCTTCATATTAGGGATCCTATCGGCATGAAATTATCTGGGTCTCCCCAACCCATAGTGCATTTGGTTAAATATACATCTATGCCACCTATCGACAGGACTCTAGGAATGTCACGGCGAGTGGAATTCACCTACAGGTTCCTATCAGCAAGACATCAGTCATCGTCCTGGTGACAAAAGGATATGAATTTCAGTGGAGGTTTTTTCCTTCAGGGTAGAGTCTCAGCGACTTCTTAAAGTCTCACCGAAGGGATTCCTTTGACGTATGTAAGCAGGATTCACTAGGAGGTCTTAGTGACGGTGAAGGTCTCGCCGAAAGGAGGTAGCATCAGAAAAGCAAGTGAGCTTTGTTGTAGGGTCTCGTCGAAGTCAAAAGGTCTCCCTGACTCTAAAGGCTCTCAGCGCAGGAGATTGAGTTTGCTAAGAAGTCTTGGCAATAAAGAAAAGTCATGCTAACTGAAATAAACCCTCGCCAAAGCAAAGCACCTTCGGCATGATGTCTCACCGACTATTTTTGGTCTCGCCGATAGCAAAAGGAGCTCATGGTAGGATGGGGAATTCAACATAGGGTCTCAATGATGCTGAGGGTCATGCTAACTGGGGGAATGTCTCACCAATAGATAGGGGACCCCACTGAACGAAATGGAGTTTGCCATAAGGTCTCGACGAATGAAGCTTGTCTCCCCAAGATGTTTCGTGCTCGCCCAAAGATAAGGAGCTCGGCGAGAGGTCTGGCTGATAGGCCAATGTCTCGCCAACAATAAAGTGGGCTCACCAAGAGTTGAAGACTTCATGCTGAGGTCTTGCCGATAGAAAGAAGTCTCACCAAAAATCTCAACCACCCAGTACAAGATTATGCCTTCGACGAAGGATCTGAGCTCATGGGGAGATGTCCTGCCGACTCGGGAAGGTCTTGGCGAAAGACAGGGAAGCCTCAGCAAGAGAAGATGGTTTTGGTGAAGGATGGAGGAGTCACCATGATGTCTCAGTGACCAAGTAGTGTCCCACCGAAGGTTGGGGCTCTCACCCAAGGAAGGTTAAATCGGCATAATGTCTCGCCAACGGCTTAGAGTCTTCCCAAAATGAAGAGTTCACCAAAGGAAAAGGAATTCTATGAGATGTCTCAGTGAATGAAGGTTGTCTCAGTGACTAAAGCTAGAATCAGTTTGACTGGTGGACCTCGCTATGAATTCTTCCTGACTTGTTGATGTCT
>VDFB02278620.1:0-80848 GCA_007258455.2 Sequoia sempervirens
CTCCCACCCTCCCTCACTCTCCCACCCTCCCACACTCTCTCCCACTACCACCCTCTCTCACCCTCTCTCCCATAAGCATAAATACATACATATAGGCATACATACATGACACACCAGCATACATATACATACAAACATATGAAAAAACATTCAAAACATTGGCATTTAACTAAAGGAATAAATAACATGAGCACATTATTTGTTGTTAGAAATGTTCCACGGAGAAGAAAAAGTGAAAACTAGTAAATAACGCGCTCGTGTTATATCTTGGTTTGGGATTCCCTAAGCCTTGGCTTTGGTATTTGCCTTGGAATACCAACCCAAAGGTTTTGAGGGCATTCCCAACCACCAGAGACGTGTTTTTTGCAAATTCTACAATTTTTCACATAATCAGGTTCGTGCTCACCATTAGGATTGCATTTGGTTCAATATCGACAAAATCGAACACATGGGTAATGTTAAGTTCTCTCTTAGCCTTCCAACGATATAATTTTTTTCACTTTCTGACAATGTGAGGGCTTTCATCCATAATTTCTTTTGTTTGTATGTCTTTTTTTTTTTTCAAAAGCATTGTTTGGTTTTTTTATAAATTAACCATTCATCAAAATTTCAAATAAATTACATTTTTAGAAACTAGACTCCATTCTACAAATTTTTAAAAATAAAAATTTAAAAAAATCTATTATTTTCCAAAATTTGTAGGGGGAGCACAACCAAAATTCTGCTTTTTAGGAAGTGCCCACTTAGAAAATTAGTAAAAAATCAAATATTCACTAAAAATTATCAAAAAAATTATGCACCAACTAGATACTATTAGCTAACTTCTAACCATAGTGATTTTAAAAATACTAAAAAAAAGGTCACCATGCTTAGGTCGTACAAGAGTTGTTATGTTATGTTTTTCTGACAAAAACAACACCAATTTGTGTACATCCCTTTGTTGAACCCCTTAATCTCAACCATTTTCAAAATAAATTAGTAGTTTAGAAAGTAGACTCAGAGCACTTCGATCCTTGTTTTTGTTCCATCTCAAAATTTTGAGTGTAACTATCCTCAATTTCACGTCCAACATTATCATTTCCTGATTTTAGAAAAAAAAGTGGCCACTTAAGCCCCGTATTTGGGAACCATCTTGGTGCACTTACCCCAGGGTCAAATCTAAGTGCACCTAGATGTTGTATGAGCTTTCTGGAGTGTCTAGAATGTTGATGAATTTTTTTTATTTTTCACAATGGGACTCATTCGCCAAGGGTGGAAAATCAATCCTCCTACTATTGAAAAAGTGTCGGGAACTGCTTTCTGACAGTCGGGAGTTGATTTCTAACAAAATGTTGATTTTAAAATTTCAAGTGGGACTCATTCACCAAGGGTAGTGCATTATTCCTCACCAAGATTTCTAGAAAAATAGGAGACAACACTGCTACACTAGATTTAGCAATGTCTGAATGTTAGGTTGTCGGGGTCAATTCTGCAGAAAACGGACAAAAAACACTCAAAATTCTTGAAAAGATGATGAATTGACTTGAAGATCCTAATTTACTTAAACTCCACTTTTCAACACCTTTAAACCTATTAAATCTATAAAACAAAGTTTCAAATACACATGCACAAAGGGGACAAATATTGTAGTGTTAGTGAATAGGGGTTTGCCTTGGTTAAACCCCACTTTGGTAATCAAACCCAATAGAAATGAATGAAATGTTAAGGAAATGATAAGAGAATAACATGCAAGTATTACAAACTTATTAAATCCTTGAATATGAAATCTGAAGTGATGTCAATGGCTGCTCCAAAGTGCTTGAAAAGTGTTTGAATTGATGATGCAAAATGCTTGATTGCTTGAATGACTTAGAAGATTGAATGCTTGAATGAGGAGATTTCTTGAATGTTTTAGGATATGTAAAATGAGGTTAAAATAACATATTTATACAAATCTTGTGCCTTACTATCTATTCATACCTCATCACAGGCCAACATGAAGTGAATTTGAGTAAAATCCTGAAAGAAATTTTGAAATATTTTGAATTTGGGGCCAAGGGGGACTCATTCAACACCCTTTGCGAATGAGTCCCACCTGGGACCCAAAACCAAGTTTTGGAAAAAAAAATTGTGTTTAATGTTGTTTATCGGGATAGGACCCAAAAATACACTTAATATAAGCATATGAGGGCATAAAGAGAAAAATAAAGCATGAGAAGGGTGTAAATAGTAAAAATATGCCTAGAAAAGTATGAAATCTTGTTACAAGGCTTTACAACACTTCAAAATAGGACTTATTAATGAATGAAAAGGTGGTTTCTAGGTGAATTGCATTAAATAGAGTCTAGAAGAATTTAGAAATGTCTTACAAAACTTTACAACACCTTCACAAGACGTTCTTAGAATTTTAGCACCAAAATAATC
The DNA here is from genome assembly GCA_007258455.2 of Sequoia sempervirens. Classification (NCBI taxonomy): domain Eukaryota; kingdom Viridiplantae; phylum Streptophyta; class Pinopsida; order Cupressales; family Cupressaceae; genus Sequoia; species Sequoia sempervirens. The sequence continues at coordinate 2,404 of VDFB02278620.1, forward strand.
ATGTTCAAGCCAAGATACATCATAAAATTAAAGAAACATTGTTGCAACACTATGATAAAAGACCTAAAAGACCATGAAAATGATAAGGATCCATTTTTTGATGGCACATTTAGCCCCCACTTTAGTGAGAGAAACTTGCTTCCTAACACTAAAGTAGCCATGAACATCAAGAAGAGGGTTCAAATGCACTTACATTAGCAAGATGAGATACAAAATTCAAGAGGGATGATAAAACCCCTAGGATGAAGATCCCATGACAAACTCAACATAAGGACAAAGGAACACACAAGTGTTGAGAGGAATTGAGTGAAACTTCGATCATCAATCCAACTAGTTGTGAAAAGAGATCTAGGCTGAATGTTTGAAAAAGAAAGAATGTGTACTCACTCTAGGGCCACAAAACAAGCTGTCCACGGGATGAGAAAGCCCAAAAAGTAAGATACATATGCTAGTTGGTATGCACTCAAAAACAAACACAAAAGTGGCTATGGGGAAAAGTCATGTTGCTAGTTGGGCTTCCCTCTCAACCATGCCAAAGCTATACCTATTCGATAACTTTAACAAGGTGCCACAAATCCAAAGAAAATGCAAATGTTGTTTTATGTTTCATAAAATAATAAAAATAGGATGGCACCATAGGCATGCAAGTTGTGTTATGCAAGGTGGGAAAACAAATAAGACAACTCCACAGGCATGCAAGTTGTGTAATGCAAGGTGGCTGGATAAGAATGTTATGTGTAATATGTTCAATGGAGTCTTGTTCAGTTTATGCAAGGCCAGTCATTTAGGGAACATTGTGTCTAATCTCTCCAAGAGAGGACCAATCAAAGAATAGTATATTCACAACTTAGGGGATGCAGTGTGTCACATCAAACCACCAAGAGGAATGCAATATGTTGAGAAAGATCACACTTACAAAGGACAGCACACCCAATGTCATCCACAAAGTAACAAATTTATCACATAAATGACAAGGCTTCACTTAGAATTAAAATGAAGTAATGGTAATGTATGCCCCCCACTTTAAAGGAATTGCTACACATCATTCTATGAGAAATTACTTGAAAGTAGAGAAGAGGGAGAAAGCAAGACATGAGAGATAACTTAGAAATATCTATGCCAAGTCATATGTTTCAAAGTAAGTTGTGTCATGTCAAGATGGAGGAGAAAAGAAAGGAAATAAGGGAGTTTTCCCCCAAAAAAAGAAAGCACACCAAACACATAAGGGATCCATGGATTTGGGGTCAATATGTTCGTTGCTGCAATATTTTGATTTAAAGAGCTCGAAACTGTCATCATTCCCCAAAGCACATAGAACTAGAAGAATGACACAAAGAGAGTGAAAGCAAAGGAAAGATTCCATTTTGAGTCAAAATGGAAGAGACATTGCGGTCACGACACTTTGCATCATTCTCAAAAGGAAAACACAAGCGAAAAGTGAAAAAGCCTTTGGGTCAACATGAAGGAGACATTTTGGTCTCAATGCCTTGCGTCGTCCCCAAAAGGAAAAACACAAGAAAATAAAAAGGAAAAATGAAAAAAAATGGGGGGGGTTTGGGTCAACATGGAAGAGACATAGGGAATCTCAACGCTTTGCGTCATCCCCAAAAGGAAAACACAAAACAAAAGAGAAAAGTATGAGGCATGAAAAACTAGAGGAATAGAGATACGTATAGAAGAAGTGTACAAAGAGAAGAAAACATAAAACACACAATAGGGGGGAACACAATACGCACATAAAAAGAGAGAAGAAAAAGGGGAAAAGACAAGCAATGAAAAGGAAAATCACTCATCTAAAAATTCATCAGCATCCCAATCATTTTCAATGAAATACGAAGGTGGTTGACTGTCCAAAGGAGGAATGGCAAGTGTCAAACTAGGGGTTGTACTAGGTTCTTCACTTGGTGGAGAGGATTTATTATTTAAGGTCATTGTAGATGAAAATAAAGAGTTTAAATCATTTTTTATTTCTTCATCTATTTTAGCAATTGTCTGATCATCATCGTCATCATCAAGATTAATAACGGGGGGAGGACGAAGGGTGATTTCTAAGGATGGATGTATCAAAAGCATTGGTTGTTGAATATGCTCATTTTTTTGTGATGGTTGTATGGGACTGTTGTGTGGTTGCTTAGGAGAGGGAATGTGATCATCTATTACTTCTGTCAAGGGTATAGGTTGATTTTATTTATTGTTTTTTAGAAAATATTGATGAGCAAGGAGACAACAATGACGCCTTTGTTCCCTAGCACCACGGTTCTGTTTAATTCAGTTTTGTAATTGTTGATGTGTAAGAGCGGATTGAGTTAGTATAGGTTTGTCTACTTCCGCAGGGGGAAGAATAGAGGAAACTGAAGAAGAGGTATCAACCACTTTCTCTTTTGCTTTATATACTTGTTTGGTTTGAGGAGGCCTAGTAAGATTTGTGTTAGGTTCCCTTTGTCATTTGAATGATGGTGGGGAAGGGTCTAGAGGGATTTGTTCTAAATTTGTGTTGGTTTTTTGAATGTCATGCTTAGGTGTAATCATGGTTTCATCTACGACAAGAGGATTGGAACTAGATGGAGATGTATTATAAAGATAATAATTCAATGATTTTTTTAGCTTTAAACTTTTGATAAGCGATGTCAAAGAAGTCCTTTCGAGGGGTGATAGGTTCGATGAGTGTAGGCCAAAAGGTTTCTAATGAAAAGTTACCTTTGGAAGATAAAGGATTAAATCCACTATGGTGTATCATGACTACCTCATTGCCATGCAGAAACTTTAAGTACTTGTGAATGACTAATGGGACCGCTTTCATTGAACAAAGCCAAGGAAGGCCTAGCCACAAATGAAATTGGTCAAATTATGGAATAATAGAAAATGTTACCTCCAAAGTCTTAGGTCCTATATGTAAAGGTAGTATGATCGATCAAATTGTAGGGCATGCAAAACCATGATGTGTTTTGATCCATGCAATTGGTGGATTATAGTTATCTTGATATAGATTATGTAATACTAGAAATTCTTTTGTGATCACATTCTCACCATAAGCGAGATCTATTAATATCCCATTAGTAGGTTTATCATAGATTTTTTTGGCTATGTAGAGAGGACCATTAGGAAATTGTAGTATGTCTTTAGTAGAAAAAGTAATATCAAGAGATTGAGTGGTGTGGCCCTTGCGAGGGATAACATCTATCGTAGCAACAAGTTTATCCATAGGACTAGGTTTGGGAATAGGAGATGTACCAATTTTTTCATTGTGTGTATCAACAATCATCACGTTAGGCTTGGAAGGTTAACTAGCCTTGACAAACGAGGTAGTATCCTTAGGCATAGAGTTGGTAAAGATTTGGAGATTTTGGTTAGGGGGTGCAATGGACTTATTTCCTTAATAATTAACACCCATAATGGTCAATTCACCTGAATCAATGAGGTCTTGAACTATATGTTTAAGACACTTGCAATGTTTGGTGTTGTGGCCATTTTGATGATGAAAATGACAATAAGCATTAGGCTTGAAAGTAGGAGGTAGGGGTTGATTAGGATCAAGTGGTCGAATAGGTGGTAAGGTAAGCATATGTTTTTGGGTGAGTTGGTTCATTTTATGATGGATGGTGTCAAGTAAAGGGGTGAAATGTCTTCTTGGATCACCATAATGATAAGGCATGGTTTTTTTAGAGGTGGCCATTGAATGTTGAACTAGTGAAGTTGGTTGTGGTTGGAGTGAAGGAGGTGAACTAAATTGTAAGAAACCTTCGGTAGGTTTGCAAAAATTTTGTGAGTTATTGTGGTTTGGATTGTTATGTTAAGGTTTGTCAACTCAATTAGAAATGGATTTTGACTTACAAATTGAAACCAAATTTTCATAATCGCATAATGTGGTGCATAAATGCATGAAATAAGGGAATTTCATCATGGAAAGTTTATCTTGAAGGTTAGTGTGAAAATTCTCAATAAACATCTTCTGCAGATGTGCATCTGGAATTTGGACGTCAACTTGAGCATATAAGGACTGATAATGGGAGATGAAATCTGTCACTTTTCCATATGTGTTTTATGTACATCGCATAAGGTCATCCATTTACTTTTTAGGTGTCATGTGCACTTGAAAGTGATTAATGAAATATTTCACCAATTCATTAAATGAATAGATGGAATGATTAGGTAAGTTGAAAAACCATTCTAAATCAATATCTTTCAAGGTCCTTGGAAAGAGTTTTGATAAAATTTTATCATCAAGGAAAAAATCACAACACAAGGCAGTAAAAGCATTGACATGGTTTATAGGATCTCCTTTTCCTTCATATTTCTCAAACCTCAGCATTTCTATTCCCTGTGGCATCGGTGTATGTAAGATTTCTAATGATAATGGGCTGCTATGAACAAGATATGTGGTTGGAGTAGTTTCAGCTTCACTAATGGTGGCAAGTTGGTGTTGCATGGATGAAACAGTGTTAAGGAGTTGTGTCATAAAGGGATTAGAATAATGGGGTTGAGATGGAAGGAAAAATGGTGGAGTGTAGGTGATGCTAGGGGAGGTGAAAGGAATTTTGAGGGGTGGGAAAGTGGTGGAAGGAGGTTGGGATGCCACAAAAGAAGTAGGAATGCTAGTGGAAATCAGGAAAGAAGTAGTGACATAATTGGATTGATGTAGAGTTGTATGGACTTGTGGACTAGTATAAGTTGGTATGGAAGCTATGGTTGAAGGAGGAGGAACTTGAGATGCTCCTTGGGTGACAGGAGTGTTTGTTGACAGAGTATTGGAAGAGGCATGTTTATTGTAAATCTCGGCTATTTGTTTTAGCACTTGTAAGCCATCATTTCTTTCAATTAAGAAATGAAGGTTCTCAATAGTAGGTATAGCAGTGGTGGAAATTTTTTCAAGTGACAAGTCTTGTTGTAAATGTGCAAAGTCCTCATGAATGTTAATAACCTTTTTTTGTGGGAGAGACTTGTTTTGATTGTAAACATGCATAGAATGGAAAGGGGAAGGCATGGAAGTGGTATTGTCAAGGCCTAATGCACCATTATCCATACCAGGAGTAGGATCTCATGAGATCCCAAGGTCCACAATGACAGTGCTATCATGAGATGCCATGAATCTAGAACTTCTTCTCACTAAAGTATTATCAATGGGGCACCAAACACTCATGCAAGGACCACAAGGAAGGGTGAATGTAATGCAAGTGAATCTAAGAATGTAAAATTCCAATAACAAAAACTCTGCTAAATGTAACAAAGGTGCAAATACAGAAAATAGAAATGCAGAAAATGCTAGAAACAATGCAAAATTAATGTCTAAATTATGCAGAGGAATTGATTCACCCTAGGTGGCGAATGAGTCCCAAGATGCAATTTTTTTGTGTTTTTCAGAATTATAAGAATGATTTAAATGCTTTTAAAAATGAAAATATAGACACAAAATGCAATGTTTCATTTTTTTCAATGAAATTGAATGCAACAATGAAAACTAAATGAGTTTTTCGCTAATGCACAATGAAAGATCCTAGAATGCAATAACAAATCAATGTCCTAATTGAATTTCAATGCAAATGAAAACTAGGATTCAAGATATGAATGCAATCAGAAGTTTAAAAATGTTCAAGAGTCAGGTTCACCAAAACATGATAGATTTTGGGAACCACAAATGTTGGGCTCTCTTCCTAGGGTTTTCCACCTAGAAAGAGAGAGAGATTAGGGCTCCTAAAATGCTTATGCACATTCAAATTAGGATTTATGAAATGTGATATGATGTAAATGAACTAAAATAAATGTAATTGACTAATTAAAATGATCTAAAATGAATGTTAAAATGCAATTTAAGCTATGTTTGAAAAGACACTGTGATATGCAAACAACTATGAAAGATGATGAAATTGATAGAAATATGCAGAACAAAAGGTACAAGGTCAAATCTGAGTGCACCTGGATGTTGTATGAGCTTTCTATAGTTTATGGAATGTTGATGAAATTTTTTTATTTTTCATAGTGGGACCCATTTGCCAAGGGTGGCAAATCATTTCTCCTATTGTTGAAAAAGTTTCAGGAACTAATTTCTGATAGACAGGAGTTAATTTTTGACAAAATGCTAATTTTCAGATTTCAAGTGGGACTCATTCACCAAGGGTGGTGAATTAGTCCTCCCCAAGATTTCTAGAAAATTAGGAAACAACACTGCTATACTAGATCTAGAAATGTTTGAATGTTAGGTTGTTGGGGTCAATTTTGTAGAAAATGCTCAAAATGCTTGAAAAGATGATGAGTTGACTTGAAGAGCCTAATTGAATTGAATTCCACTTTTCAACACCTTTAAACCTATTAAATCTACAAAACAAAGTTGCAAATACACATGCACAAAGGGGAAAAATGTTGGAGGGTTAGTGAATAGGGGTTTGTCTTGGTCAAACCCCTCTTTGGTAATCAAACCCAATAGAAATGAATGAAATGTAAAGGAAATGATAAATCAATAACATGCAAGTCTTACAAACTTACTAAATCCTTGAATATGTAAATCTGAAGTGATTTCAATGGCTTCTCCAAAGTGCTTGAATTGATGATGCAAAATGCTTGATTGCGTGAATGACTTGGAAGGTTGAATGATTGAATGAGGAGATTGCTTGAATGTGTTAGGAGATGTAAAATGAGGTTAAAATCACATATTTATATAAATCTTGTGCCTTACTATCTGTTCATACCTCATCACGGCTGACATGAAGTGAAATTGAGTAAAATCCTAAAAGAAATTTTGAAATATTTTGAATTTGGGGCCAAGGGGGACTCATTCGCCACCCTTGGCAAATGAGTCCCACCTAGGACCCAAAACCAAGTGTCAGAAAAAAATGTTGTGTTTAATGTTGTTTGTCAGGATATGACCCAAAAATACACTTAATATAAGCATATGAGGGCATAAAGAGACAAAATAAAGCATGAGAAGGGTGTAAATAATGAAAATATGCCTAGAAAAGTGTGAAATTATGTTACAAGACTTTACAACACTTCAAAATAGGACTTTCTAATGAATGAAAATGTGGATTTTAGGTGAATTTCATTGAATAGAGTCTAGAAGAATGTAGAAATGTCTTACAACACTTCACAACACCTTCAAAAGACGTATTTCTTTGAATTTTAGCACCAAAATAAGCATGTTCAAGCCAAGATACATCATAAAATTAAAGCAACATATTTCCAATACTATGAAACAAGACCAAAAATACCATGAAAATGACAAGGGTCCATTTTTGGATGGCATAGAATTATTCTTTTTCAAAAATATTTATCTTTTCTTTTTACTTCCGATAATTTTTCCAACTAGCCAACACCTACCATAAGCGTTAGTTCTCACTTGGGGTCCCCAAGTCTTACAGTCTTGGGGCATGTTGTGAAACCACACAACAACTTGCAACTAATAAAACCAAATTTAAACCAAAACTTGGGATTAAATCACTAGTCGCAAATTATAATTTATGCATTTTTAAAACAATAACTCTTTATCTTTACCTAGATTCTGACATAAAATAGTAAAATTTCTTCAAAAATATCTGTGTGTGCTTTCATTAATTTTAGTTTCTAGAACTCAATGAAAAAATTAGTTCATTGAAATTGAACTACATAATTTGGTAATCCTCCAAAGCTAACCAAGGATAAAGCTTTGTTGCCAGTCAAGTGTCCATAGCACGGACAAGGTTATCTCTGTAATTCCCCCAAACATAACTCTAGTTCCAACTAGCCGTCTATAACCCTAGTAGAGATATTTGGATAGCCTAAAGAGTTGAACTTTTTTTTGTATATCTCTTTTGATATTTCATTGATGGCTCATTTTTCAACTTTTGATATTTCATTGATAGCTCATTCCAACTTTCAAGAAATGAAGCCCACTATTAGGTTGGGAATTACAATGGTAGTGAAGGTTACCTTTTAATTTTTTATTCAATGCAAATCCCTTTATCTTTTCACTACTTCCCAAAAATTCAATTAATAATGCCCTCTTGGTGTGTATTCCAGGCTGAACTTCAATTTTTGAAATAACTAACTTGCATAGACTTTCATCTTACAAGCTACTTTAAACCTAGAACCAATATAGATTTGTAAACAAAACCCAAAGGGAAAGATATGAAAATAAAAATGATCCATCCTTCTAGCGCCAATTCCTATTGATGACAATGTCACTCATAGCAACAGTGCAGATAAAATCCTTGCAAGCAAACTATGAAGAACCTATCTTTACTTGAAAGACTAAACCAAGGAAACCTAAGGGTCTGAGCAATAGGGAAAAGGTTGACTTAGCTTAATCCCAAGGCTTCGATAGGCAGGTCTTGACTATAATAGGTTCTCTTCAAGGCATGATGTGTATTGTTTTTAATCTCAAGGAGGTTATGGTTATCTCTAGTTTCATTAAGAATCGTAAGTATCAGATAAAATATTTTCAGTTAGATCATAAAATAATCTCATGAAATTGACATATTTTCAAAAATATTTCATGAGAATCAAAAAAAATTGCTATCACTTAAATAGATTTAGCTTTAAGCATTCAAAAATTTCATAGAAACGAAAAAATTTCAATAATATTTCCATTCATTCATCATTTTTTTAGAAAATTTTCTGAAATTCAACATCTAATCTAAAATAAAGCATCAAAATACTAAAAAATTAAATAAAATTTATCCTGGTTATTCTCCACACATGCCCCAAGATTTAATCAAATCAAAGCAAACTGCTTTATACTTCACTAGATTATTTCCCAACTAGGCATAAAATGGTGCAAGCTAAAAAGGGGGTTTAATTTAGACATTGAGTAGGTTTTGTATGCACCCTTAAATGATGCAACACACAGTCTTGTTTGGTTGAACTAACAAATCAGCTACAAAAGATACATGAGATAGGTAGGCTATCAAATTGGCTTTGATATTGATAAAGTTATATGTGCATACAAGTTTTTAGATCAGAATGATTCATAAAAGAAGAAAAAAGAACAAAACTTAGAAAAGTTTTGGCTCTTCCAACATCCAAAAATTTTGAACTTAACTTAAAAAGAAGTATCTCTTGGCCTTTTATAGAAGCAAGACATAGGTAGGATAATACAAATATGTGTGAGTGGAAATCCAAGGGATGAATCACATCAAGGCAAGTGGAATATGGTGACTAGTAAGAGAATTGCAAAAGAAGTCAACGAAATTCAACCTTCATCTGCACATTGATGTCCTTCAGGTGTTTTGTCTTCTTTTTATTGCTAGGATAATAACTTGAATCTGGATCGTATGTATGAACTTTCCCATATATTCAAAATGATTGCTCCTCAATGTAATATTGGGATCCCCAGTATTCCGATGACTCAAGTTCCTCCTTTGCATAATTTTCTAGAATGAGTAACCTGATTTGGATATGATTCTATTCATGATCCAAATTTTCCTAACCATCCATACCCAAACTTTGCATCGTAATCTACTTCTTTTGCAATAATAAATTCCACCTATTAAATCTCTTTTCAAAAATTTATAAAAATATCATGTAAATAAAACCATCATTAATTCATTATCATTATAAATCCATAATAAATAACATGCTTTCAAGAAAACCATATATTCTTGTGTAATTATCTTTTTAGACCGAGTTACCGAACCATCAGACTTCTTGGATAACCTTAAAATTTTAAAACTTTACTTTGCATTGTTATTTAGTACCTGATGTTTAGCTTTTTACCCATGATTTTCTTAGACCTTGGCTTTTACTAGAACTTCCATATTTACCAGACCTTGGCTCTCAGACCAGAACGCTTCACTCAATACTTTTCTTTACCTTTTACATTTTTGGCTTTCTTTGTTCCCAGTACTCGATGCCCAGAACACTTGAATTACGAAGTACTCTTTTTCAAAAACATTTCTCTTTGCTTTTCACTTCTGGTGATATTTCCAACTTGTCAGCTCTTGCCATAAGATTTAATTTTCGCTTGGGATCCCCATGTCTTACAATCTTGGGGCATGTTGTGAGACCACACAACAACTTGCAACCAATAAAACCAAATTTAAACCAAAACTTGGGATTAAATTTCCAGTCGTAAACTATAATTTATGTTGTGAGACCACACAACAACTTGCAACCAATAAAACCAAATTTAAACCAAAACTTGGGATTAAATTTCCAATCGTAAACTATAATTTATGCATGTTTTAAAGCAATAACTCTTTATCTTTACCTAGATTCTGACATAAAAATAGTTGAATTTCTCTAGAAATATCCATGTGTGCTTTGATTAATTCCAGTTTTTAGAACTTAGTGAAAAAATTAGTTCATTGAAATTGAACTACATAATTTGGTAATCCTCCAAATCCAACCAAGGATAGATCCTTACTACTAGTCAAGTGTCCATAGCCATGACAAGGTTATCTCTATAATTCTCCTAAACATAGCTCTACTACTAGCCAGGTGTCTATAGCCTCAATAGAGATATTTGGATAGCCTAAAAAGTTGATTTTTTTATTTTGTATATCACTTTTGATATTTCATTGATAGTTCATTTTTCAACTTTTCATATTTCATTGATAGCTCATTTCAACTTGCAAGCAATGAATCCCGCTATTAGGTTGAGAATTATAGTGGTAGCGAAGGTTACCTTTGAAATTTTCATTCAATGCAAATCCCTTCATGTTTTCACTACTTCCTAAAAACCCATTTAATAATTCCCTATTGGTGTGTATTCCTGACTAAACCTTACCACTCTTATACCAAATCCTAGCTAATTGTAACTCACTATATGTTAGAAGATATGCATAAATTAAAATTTAGCAGTAAACAACTTAATCACCAAATTTAAATCTAAATATAGAACCATTATTTATCACCCTTCCAATTGAATTTTATGGAAACTACTAAATACTCAGGTAGCAATTCCAATTTGAGGGTGTTGCACTACATTAATGGATCAGGAATGTTATGATGAAACTTAAACATGATCACATTATTCTGGATTAAATTCACACACCTCAACACACATGTATCATTTCTTTCAAATTTTCTAGGTGATGACATGTTTTTCCTTACTAGCTTTATTTTCCTTTCCGCTTTGCACACATTGACACCTTCATGATTAATATAGCTTAATAAAAACATAATGAAATGACCACCATTAATTTCAAAATATTTAACTTGTTTAATGCACAATCTTCATACTAGCCAATTTTGAAGCAAATTGTCACCAATTACATGTAAAAAATAATTTTATTTAACATTATGCTCTAGAGAAACTCATATATTTGCCACCTCGCTTATGATTTCCAAGACTTCAATCTAGGCAACTATGTACTGCAACTTCCTTGCAGTTTTTTATAAATTATACACTTCTCTCAAATTCTTCATGCCTTTTCTTTTCTTTTCAATTATCATTTTGCATTTCTAATTTGCTAGTGCTTGCTTGCTTCCAAGTCATGGATAATCCAATTGATTGACCTTCTCTCACTACCAAAAATTTTTCATGGGTCGTATCACTACTCAAAGGCTTAGTAAAGTTTTCTTCATTTGGACTACCAGTTTCACTATGTCAAACTTGTGCTTAGTCCTTGGGGAATAATATATGGAATCTACATCTTACTACCAGTTTTATTCTGACTTGGCTTCTCACTTTGTAGCATCACTCCTACACATTGGGATTTATGTTGAAGATGTCTGCTCGGCTATGAATATGATAGTGTGGCCTGAATATTTGGAGAATCTAGATATTGTTCTATCTATTGGAAACCCGACCATTGGAATCCCCTCTATGGATGATATTCCTTTGTTCATGGAGCACGAGGAAGTAGTTCCACTCCAGTTGTTCTTGACTGACCTCCATACTTCTGACTTTGAAGTTCACTAGTAAATTGCCTATGTAGGGTATTTAGCCCTGATGGACGAGGCATCCCAGATTGACTGATTAGCTACTCTTCTCTACAACTCAACTCCCTCTTTTTGCTTTTTATGATCTTCTACAGCAATAATTTTGATACTTCCATGTATATATGTGATATACACACATATATATAGCATTATCGTGCATTTTAAAAGTGTGTATTTACTATGTATGGTTTTATCATTTTACGTTTCACAACAAAGTGTTATAAAAAAATTTGAATTAAATCTCATGTGTATGATAAGTTAAGAAGAATTTTCTACTGTGAAGGGCCAAAGAAAAATAAAATAAAAACAAAACAAAAAACCTACAAAAGAAAACTAACCCTAACTAACCAAAATTTACCCTAACAAATGACTAACCCCAACAAAGAAATTTATTTTAAGCTCGATAACTATTTTCATTATTATTTTCATACAAATTACAACAGGTTTATCCTTGAATTCACTAGAATAAATTTCAAATGTCCTACTGTAAAAATGAATTAATTTAAATTATTTGTGTTTAGCAAACATAAATTCAAAGGCGTACTTACCAATAACTTGGCTCATGTGTATGAAAATGACTTCATTAAAGGTCGATTGCACACACTTTCACTGGTTTGTCAATACCCTACCTTCTTTCAATCCCAGTTCATGGTTTTCTTCGTTACTTTATTCAATTCCACAAACAACTGTGTCCATTTCATGATTTTCTTCTCTTCCAAAAATTTTCACATCTCCGTCCCTTTCTTCAATTTGAACTTTGTTAGACCAAGCAATATCACAATTTATATTGTTATCAAAAAGAGAAAAAGTAAAAAATTGAAACACTGTATTGTACATAAAATCAAGAAAATTTCCCTTTTTAGCTTGTAAATTTTTAGTCCTTAATGAAAAGCATGCATCTCCCACTCAATTTTCCCACTCTATCTCTTCACTTAAATTTTCCATTTATGAAGAGAATGATGGCTCATCAATGGTGTTTCCTTGTTTTTGGTACAATATTTCAGAGTCTTAGCTTTCTCGCCTCTCTTCTTGCAAAACCTTAAGATTTTCTTCATAACAATTGCAGTTAACAAACCATTTTCATGTATTAGATGATTTTTTAATATTTTTAGTTCCAGTAGCCCGTTATAGTCTTTTTCAAAATTTAACATAATTCTCATTCATGATTCCTTTCTTCTAGTAGTTAAAACGTCATCCATTAATGGAATCACCTTATACATAGCCAAACTTACCTTATTTTTAAAAAAAATCGCAATTGACTTCACCGTGATCAGTTGTATCATAAATTCTACACTTGATAACTCTACCAAAGGTGAACAAACTCAAAGGATATAATCTCTAGTTAAGAATTTTTCAAAGTTTTTCAACTTCCATTTTCAAAATAACTGAATTGTGTAGACTTTCATCTTACAAGCTACGTTAAACACAAAACCAATACATATTCCTAAACAAAACCTAGAGGGAAAGATATAAAAAGAAAAATGATCCCTCCTTCTAGCACCAGTTCCTATTGATGATGATGTTACTTGTAACAATAGTGTAGATAAAATCTTCACAAGAAAACCACAAATAATATATCTTTACTTGAAATATTGAACCAAGGCAACCTAAGGGTCTGAGTAATAGGGAAAATATTGAATTAGCTTAATCCCAAGGCCCTGGTAGTCAGGTCTTGACCATACAAGGTTTGCTTCAGGGTAAGATGTGATATTTTTGTTAATCTCAAGGGGCCTATGGTTGTCTCCAGTTTCATTAAGAATCATAAGAATTAGATAAAATCTTTTTAGTTTGATCATAAAATAATCTCATGAAATTGACAGATTTGCGATAATATTGCATGAACATTAAATAGTTTTTCTATTAATTAAGTAGATTTAGCTTTAACCATTTAGAAATTTCATAGAAACAAAATATTTTCAATAATATTTCCATTCATTCATCTAATTTTTAAAAAAAAATTCTGAAATTTAACATCTAATCTAAAATAAAGCATCAAAATACTTTTAAAAAAAAATCTCTTGATTATTCTCCACGCATGCCCCAAGATTTAATAAAATAAAATCAAATTGCTTTATACGTCACTAGATTGCTTCATAGCTAAGCATAAAATAGTGCAAGATTTTAAAGAAGGGGGTTTAGTTTGGACACTGAGTAGGTTTTGTATGCACCCTTAAACGATGTAGCACACAGTCTTATTCAGCTAAACTAAAAAACTAGCTACAAAAGATACATGAGATAGGTAGCTATCAAATTGGCTTCGATATTGATTAAGTTCTATGTGCATACAAGTTTTTAGATAGGAATGATTCAAAAAATAGAAAAAAAGAAAAAAAATTAGAGAATTTTTGTCTCTTATGACATCCACAAATTCTAAACTTAACTTAAAAAGAAGTATCCCCTAGCCTTTTATAGAAGCAAGACATAGATAGGATAAGACAAATCCATGAGGGGAAATCCAAGGGATGAATCACATCAAGCATGTGGAATATAGTGACTAGTAAGAGAATTGCAAACAAAGTCAATGAAAGTCAACCTTCATCTACATGTTGATTTCCTTCGGGTGTTTCATCATCTTCTTATTGTCGGGATAATAACTTGAATCTAGATAGTATGTAGGAACTTTCCCATATATTCAAAATGATTGCTTTATCATCCTATTCCTACTATTTGGTTCTACCTCGGGCTTTATACTCTTAAGAATGAGCTTCCCCAGAGGTTGGCACTTTCCTTCGCCATATGTGTAATACTGACATCCCTAGTATTCTGATGACTCAAGCTCCTCTGCATAATTTCTCAGGATGTGTAGCTCGATTTGGATATGACTCTATCTTTGATCCAAATTTCCTAACCGTCCATACCTAAACTTTGCATTGCAATATGCTTCTCCTGCAATCACAAATTCTACCTATTAAATCCCTTTAAAAAAATTTATAAAAATATTATGTAAATAAAACCATCATTAATTCATTATTGCTATAAATCCATCATAAATAACACGCTTTCAAGAAAACCATATATTCTTGCATAATTATCTTTTTAGACCGGGTTACTGGACCATCGGACTTCTTGTATATCCTTAAAATTTTAAAACTTTACTTCGCATTGTTACCTAGTACCTGGTACCCGGTATTCAGCTTTTACCCATGATTTTCCTAGACCTTGGCTTTTATTGGAACTTCCATATTTTTCAGACCTTGGCTCCTAGACTAGAATGCTTCACTCAATACTTTTCTTTACCTTTTACATTTCTAGTTTTCCCAGTTCCTGGTAATCGGTACCCAAAACACTTGAATTACAAAGTATTCTTTTTTAAAAATATTTCTCTTTCCTTTTCACTTCAGGTGATCTTTCCAACTAGCCAGCACCTACAATAAGCATTATTTTTCACTTGTGGTCCCCAAGTTTTATAGTTTTGGGGCATGTTGTGAGACCACACAATAAAACCCTTTAGAGTTAGTGTGAATACCTTTGAAAAGAGCCCTATAGTTGCACTCCTTAAAGGATATCTTAAATAAATATCTCTAAAGGTTTATGAATATTTAGGCTTATGTTTCAAGTCATACTAAGAGCAAAGTCAACATTAGAAACTATGGCTTAAGCATTTTGACTTTCACAAACATTGAGCTTTTCTAGAAAGAAACATGTTTAAGCTATAGACATTTAGGGTCAAGTAGTTTTGATTATTGTGTTTCATTGTATCACTTGCTAAAATCTGAAGACAAATTAGAATCAAACAAGATATCAAAAATTACAAACTTGTCCAAACTGCCATCAAAATAAAAAAAATAGAAGCAAACCTACACAAAAATAGATATTTCTCAAAATAGTAGTTATTGCTTAAAATAGTAGCTTTTAACAAAACATTAGTTATTTCTCAAAGCAATAGCTATCACTCAAAACAATAGTTATTGCTTAAAATAGTCACTTTTGAAAAAAAAGTAGCTATTGCTAAAAAACAATAGTTACTGAGCCATCCACTATTGATAAAAACAACCATTTTTTATTAAAACTTACCGCTTTTTAAGCTCTTTATTACCAATAACAAACCAAAATAGGGACCACTATTACTATAATTTTTGCATCAAAACATTTTGAACACGCAACCATAACATCCCAACATGTCAACATCAATCTATTACCCAAATCACCCTTATCAAGAGTCACAATATCAAATAGGGAAACAACATCAAAGGTTTCAAAATCACCATCAAGATCAAAATCTACAACATCAAATTGCCCTATATGCACCTAAAAAAATTGACAAACTTTATCAACAGTGCTTTGGATATCATCAAAAGAGTGAGTCATCGTGCCATAGAAAATTGGACCCTCTTCATAAAAGAGACAATTTCATGCATAATTAGACCCACTTTTGAGTCCCTTCACATCATTTCCCTTCAAAATAGCATTTATAGGCCCCTTAGACCCATTAATTTTGATCTAGACACCCATTTCACTAGAGAAATAACATAAAACCTGACAAACAACATTTAATTACACCACACCTTGATAACCCACCTTCAAATAGTAGTAGTGGTACCCATTCGCCACCTTGGGTGAATGAGTCCCCTCTGGTGGGACCCATTCACCAAGTGTGGTGAATGAGTCCCCTTTGAGGTAAAATTCAAAATTAAGCGAGAATTTAATCAATTTAACTTTTATTTTCGAAAAATATCAACCTCTTAGGTTTAATTAATGGGAAAATAAGGTTTTTTTGCTTATAAATACTCATTTTAAGTCATTTCACACATATTTTATCATCTATCAAGAGCAATTTTTAGAATTAAGTCTCCCACAACAAGTTTCATTAGAAAAAGTTGAAGTTTTAGGGTAGCAAACTAGGGTTTTTGTAGGTCTTGAAGCTCACTTCTATTGTCAAGATCCCACATTGCATAGGGTTGATGATGGATGCCTATGGTGAATCATGAAGAAATCTAGGGTGAAGAGGTGCAACTAGCCACCA
Source organism: Sequoia sempervirens (assembly GCA_007258455.2). Taxonomy (NCBI): domain Eukaryota; kingdom Viridiplantae; phylum Streptophyta; class Pinopsida; order Cupressales; family Cupressaceae; genus Sequoia; species Sequoia sempervirens. Next base: position 19,217 of record VDFB02278620.1, read on the forward strand.
AATCATGTCTAAGGACTTGGTTTCCTATTGATTACATCTTCCATTTCCACTCTATCTTCATATTAAGGTTTGCATCTTGTTTGTTTATCATTTGCATGTCATTTCATCCCTATTTTCATCTGTTGTAATGTTTCTAGGGTTGAGATCTTGCATCCTATAGATCATTCTTGCATGTCTTATTCTAGAGCAATAAAATAGGATCATTGTTATATTTTATCTCTTCCTAGTCTTTAATGCATCTAAGGCTAGGGTTTACTCAGATTTTTCTCTATTCAAGGTTTAATTACCCAACTAGGGGTTTTACCAAGGCAAATCCCCCATTAGACAAACATTTTTAAGCTATTTTGCAAGAATTTTCTGAGATTCAAGATCAAGTATTCGTCAAAAATTGTTGTGCAGGTGTCAAGGTGCAAAACAAAATTTTGAAGTTGCAAAAATTCCAAGGTGGACTGATTCGCCATGCTTGGTGAATGAGTCCCTCCTAAGGTGAAAAAACTAAGTCAGATTCAAATCCAAGTTTTCGAATGACAAAAAATAGATTTTGTGCATAACATTCTTGATCTAGGACTAATTCACCCAAGGTGGCGAATGAGTCCCAGTCAGCCTAAATTCAAGTTTCATCAATTTTCTAGATTTTTTTCCAGTCATCTATAGTTTTCTAGGTGCACACATTCTAAGAAACAACTTTATGTTTAGGTTAATTTGTATTTTTGTTCATTCTTTCATGCTTTTTGCATATCATAATGTGTTTTCAAACATAGTGTAAATCTTGGTTTTGCATTCATTTTCATTCATTCAGATCTATCAATTGCATTTAGTTAATTTTATTTAGGTTAGAAAACATCACACATTTCATAATTTTAATGAACCATTAGCATTTTTACTCCTATCTCTCTCCTTTTAGGTGAAAAACCCTAGAAGAGCAAGAGTTGTCCATAGGAGCCAAAAATCAATGGTTCATTTTGGTGAGCCTAACTCTTGAACATAACATAATTCTAATTTACATTTCTATTTTCATCTTAATTCTTCATTAATTCATAATCTTGCATTGTTTTACATCTTTAAGTTTCTTAAATATTGCATTTGTGAAAGCATTCTTTAGTTTCCATCATTGCATTTCATTCAATCGTTTGAATTCTCTACATCTGCATTTTGTATTTTCATTGTACAAACTTTAAATTTTATAGAAAACACAAAAAAATAAGAAAAATCTTGAAAAAGTCATCTCCTGGGACTCATTTACCACCTAGGGCGAATCAGTCCCTCTACAGTTTTGCATCAGCATTTCCAGATTTTAATTTCCTGCATTGCATATTTTTGTTTTGTGTCATCATTTTGTTACAGTTTAGTTATTTATGTTTTCTTAGCATAAATTTAATTTCTTTCATGGCATTCATGGCTAGTTTTAGATCTTTGAAATTTTCCTTTTCTATTTTCATTGCTAGTTCTTTTAGATCAGATTCATTGATACATAATGACACCAAAACTGAACCAACAAGCAATCCCCTCAAACACACAATTCAAGTTAGGAACAAAATCTCATCTAAGCCTCTTAGTAGTGATGATGTTGATAAGTTAGATGAGGTCCTTCAGGACTTCATCTCACTCACTTCATCCTCTAATGCTTCAAATGAGAAACCTAAACCCCTTAATGATAGACTCCCCCTCAAACCTTTTGATTGTGATGACTTTGATTTGTTAGATGAATCCCTCCAAGACTTCATCTCGCATAAGCCATCCACTAAGGTTTGTGGTGATCCCAACTCACGATAACAAATGTTAACACCTCTAGTGTTTTTCTTGAACATCCTAAACCAGTTGACGATCATTTACCCCTCAAACCTTTTAGTAGTGATGATTTGCATTTGCTAGATGAGTCTCTTCAAGACTTCATCTCATCCAACTCATCCACTTTTGTTTTTTGTGAGACCTCTACAATCAAAGATGTTAATGTAATTCAACCTAAACTTATCATTTTCCCACCCTCACATTCACTTCACCCCTCTAACTGACCCTAGTACACCCTTTACCCATCTAACACCAATGTATTGCAACAATCTAGTAATGATATTGTTGCTCATACATATAACACCCGAAGCAACCCACAACTGCCACAACCACCTCCACCTTCCTTACCTTTACCTAATCCACCTTGTGCTCCTCACTATAACCCACACACAAAGGAGTATGATCTTATTGAGAAATTAAAGAATACTCCTGCCAAAATTTCCCTTTGTGATTTGCTTCAAACCTCACCAAACTATAACAACATTCTTCAAATCACTCTAAAACAAATCACAATTCTTCCTAGTACCACTCTGAATGATGTGGCAGATCTCATCCAAAAAGAACAATCTTGACATTACTTTTCACCAACATGAGATCCCTCCTTTGGAGTTGTGTAAGCATGATGCCTTTATGATAATTTCTCAATTCAATCACATAGGTATCAAATGCACTCTCATAGATAATGGTTTTTCCCTTAATGTGTGTAGTGTGAATCTCCTTGATCGATTAAAACTTGATAGGTCACAAATAATACCTGATTCTGTCTCTATTCAAGGATTTGATAATACAACAAAGCAACCGCTTGGGATAATTACTTTACCTATTATGGTTGGGGTGGCTACTTTGCAAACTCCTATCCATGTCATGCCTTACGATCTTTCATATAATCTTCTTTTAGTCTGACCATGGATTCACAAGATGAATGCAATTGCTTCAACCCTTCATCATCTCATGAAATATGTCTATAACAATCGTATTTATCAAATTGAAATAGATCTTGAGCCTAAAATTTGCTTGCACCTTTAAAAAGGAGTTACAAGTCCTTTAAAAACATTAATTCCAACCTATAACATAGACATTCTTGAAATTGAACATAATGATACGAAGATAGTATCTAAATTATTTGGTGACAATTGGGGATCCTTAGAATTCACACCCTCGTTAATGGGTGAATATATCCTCACGCAAAAGAAAGATGCAAAACAAGAATAGCCAACAATTATGTCCACTCAGAATTCTGAACAATCTTCTCATTTATCTATCTCCTACAATATGGATGACAATGCAACATACACAAAAAAATTTGATGAGATAGATTACCAATCCCCGCCTACCCCGCATGAAATGGAAAGACTTTATGGAAAAGAATCTAAATTTGTAAAACAATTAGGCTATACTAGAAAAGGGTGTGGAAAAAACATGAACAAGGTATTTGTGTCCCTATTGAACCTATGCCATAGAAAAATGGCCCCTTTTCATTTTCATGGCCTTTTAGGTCTTGTTTCATGGTGTTGGAACTATGTTTCTTTGATTTTATGTTGTGACATGGCTTGAACATGCTTATTTAGGTAATAAAATTCAAAGAACGGCATCTTTTGAAGGTGTTGTGAAGTGTTTTAAGACATTTCTACATTCTTCTAAACTCTATTTATTACAATTCACCTAAAAATTTCCTTTTTATTCATCAAGTCCTATTTTGAAATGTTGTAAATTCTTGTAACGAGCTTTCACACTCTTCTAGGCACATCTTCACTATTTATCCCTTTTTCATGCTTTATTTGACACCTTTATGCTCTCATATGCTTAAAATTAGGTGTGTTTTTTAGTATTATCCCAATAAATAACATTAAATAAAACATATTTCCTGACACATGTTTTTAGTTCCTAGGTGGGGCCCATTCACCATGGGTGGTGAATGAGTCCCCCTTGGCCCCAAATTCAAATTATTTTAAATTTCCTTTGGGGATTTTATTCAAAAACACTTGATGTTAGTCTGTGATGAGGTATGAAAGGATAAATAAGGCACAAGTGTGTATAAATAAGTGATTTTCACCTCATTTCAACCCCCATTCATCAAGTTAACTTATCCACCTATTCATTCAAGAATTTTACAACACCTTTTCAAGTACTACTCAAGCACTTTAAAGAAGCCATTGGCATTACTTCAGATTTGCATCATCAAGGGTTTGGTAAGTTAATAGCAATTTCATGTTGTTAGTTTATCTTTCCTTTGAATTTCATTATTTTATTAAAGGTTTGATTACCAAAAGTAGGGTTTGACCAAGGCAAACCCCTATTCACTAACCTTAAACCATTTTTCCCTTATTGCATGTTTGTTTGTAGACCTAGGTATACAGATTTGACAAGTTTTTTGGTGTTTAAGATTGGTTTACAAGTCAACTAGGTGCTTCAAGTCAACTCGAGTCTATTTCAAGCTTGGAGAAGGTTTTTTGTTTGTTTCCCACAGAATTCACTTCAACAACCCAACAAGCAATGATTTCCAGATCTGGTGTTGTAGAGTTGTCTCCTGATTTTTCAAAAATTTGGGAGAGGAATAATTCGCCACCTATGGTGAATGAGTCCTACCTTAGGACTAAAAATCTAATTTTTTTCAAATTCCATATCCCAACAGATAGAAACTTGTTTTCGACAGTTTTCACTAGGAGGACTAATTTTCCACCTTGGGTGAATGAGTCCCACTATGAAAAATTAGTGATTTCATCTAGCATCCACAACACTCCATATTCATCATATTTTTCCCAAGTGCACTCTAATTTAACTCATTCCTTTATGTTCTACATATTTTCTTCATTTAGTTCATTGTTGAATTACACAATGTGTTTTCAAACATAGCTTTAATTTCACTTTTGCATTCATTTTCATTCATTCAGATTGTTCAATTATTTTTATTTAACTTCATTTAGGTTATAAAATATCACAAAACATTATTTGAATGAACCATTAGCATTTTTGCTCCTATCTCTCTCCTTTTAGGTGAAAAACCCTAGAAGAGCAAGAGTTGTCCATAGGAACCAAAAATCAATAGTTCAAAACCTAATACACAAGAAACAAAACCCAAATTGGGATATTCTTTTTCTAAAATGACCAAAGTTACTCAATGACCATCTTTAAACATTAACATTATAACATGTCACCCGCAACACAAACTCACAGTCAAACATCCCAATTTGCTTGATATAACCTTACCACCTTCATGGGCATATGTTGATAGTGACGAGGCTTTGAAAAAAATATTTGGAATTTATGATACCCCATCCTCAATTACTTACACGAAACACATTACTCATTCTTTGAACGTTACCGAGCAATAAGTTAGTGATATCACTGAAGAGTTTTCTAAATCTATAAGTCCTAAATCCAATGCACTCCCTTTAGGAGATGCAATTGATGTGCTAATGGACATTAATGATAAAGATAAATTTATTAAGATTGGGAAGTACCTTGATGATGAGGAACAAGAAGATACAACCACTTTACTTCATGATTTTCCTAAAAAAAATTCTTGGAAATATTCTGATATGCCAGGAATTGACCCAAAAATTGTGATGCATAACATTGTCCTTGTTGCAAATACTAAACCCATTTTTCAAAAGACCCAAAAAATGCACCCTAATGTAGCCTTGTGTATTAAAGAGGAACTCAAGAAAATTCTTGATGTAGGCTTTATTAGACCTATTGATTATTCTCCTTGGATCTCAAGCATTGTCATAGTTACAAAACTCGATAATCGTATTAGGATATGCACATATTTTTGAGACTTGAATAAAGCCTCTTTAAAAGATGATTTTTCACTTCCTAATATAGACATGATTGTGGATTCAACTGCTAGACATGTTTTTTTTTCATTCATGGATGGATTTTCTGGTTATAATCAAATCCTTATTAATCCTCAAGATCAATACAAAACCACCTTTACAACTATTTGGGGAACATTTTGTTGGGTTGTGATGGCCTTCGGTTTAAAGAATATTGGAGCAACTTATCAACATGAAATGACATTAATATTTCATGATTATATTCACAAAATTTTAGAAGATTATATCGATGATATCCTCGCTAAGTCATTAACATGACAAGATAATGTGAATGTCCATAAAAAATTTGAACGCATAAAACACTACAACATATGATTAACTCCAAAAAAGTGTATATTTGGTGTAGATAGTGGTAAAATTTTTGGGTTTGTCATATCTCATATAGACGTTGAGGTGGAAACAAACAAAATCAATGCAATCATTACCATGCCACCTCCTAGGAATATTTCTCAATTGCACACATTACAAGGTCGAATTCAAGCTATCCATCATTTCATTGCATCTTTAGCTGATCATACATTACCCTTCACACATCTCCTTAAAAAGGGTGTCCCTTTTGATTGGGATGAGGATTGTAAATAGGATTTCGAGATTCTAAAGGAATTGTTAGCCACTCCACCTGTTTTACAACCTTTTGTGCCACATAAACCGTTTATCTTGGACATCGTTGCATCTTCCCATGCTCTTGTAGCATTGTTGGCTCAACACGATGATCATGGAAAAGAACACCCTATTTATTACATTAGTTGCACCTTAATTGATTATGAGACATGATATTAACCAATTGAAAATTAATGTTTGGCTCTTCTATTTGCTACTAGTAAGTTATGACATTATTTACTAAATGTTGAAGTACATGTTGTCACAAAATTTGATCCTCTTAGATGTCTTTTCAACAAAATCAATGTTTCAGGGTGCTTATCTAAGTGGGTAATGTTGTTAACTAAGTTTGACCTTAAATTTTTTTCCCAAAAAGTAATCAAATTCCAAGCCTTAATTGATCACTTAGTTGATGCTCCTTTACCTTCTGCTTTACCTATTCTTGATTCATTTCCTGATGATCATGTCTTACCTACTAACATTAAACCATGGGAATTATTTTTTGATGGATCTAAGTGTAGAATAGGTTACAGTGCTGATGTGATACTAATTCCACCTGATAGTAAACCTATTCCCTTATCTTATTGATTAAATTTCCTATTCATAAATAATACCATTGAGTATGAGGCATTGATGGTAGGTCTATAAGCTGCTTTATCTCTACATGCTAAACATATTAAGATCTTTGGAAATTCACAATTGGTCATCAAAAAAATCAATGGAACATATCAAACTAAACATGAAAAATTATGAAAATACAAGGATCTTATAATGAGACTATTAGAAAAAATTGACTCATTCACCATTGATAACATCCCACGCAAGTATAACCGACATGCGGATGCAATGGTGAGTGCAACTTCTCTCATATCCCCACTTGATCCTTCCATTGATTTCACCTTTATTATCCATCCCATCACCAAACCTTTGATTGATACTTCATTAGAAGACATTTTGATGATTACTCATGATAATTCATGTGAATGGTATGATACAATATACAACCACTTGAAAGACAATACCATTCTCGAACCTACCACAACGAATACTCAAAAGAACTTACATAAACTCACAACTAAATATGTAATCCTTTCCAACACGTTGTATAGAAGATCTTTCAATGGACTCCTATTACACTGTCATAAAGATTCTAAAATCCCTATAGTGCTTGAACAAGCTCATGCTAGTGCTTGTGGAGGTCATTTTAGAGGTCGTTCGTTTGTGCAAAAACTTATTCGTATGGGTTATTATTGGAGACATATGGAGAAGGATTGCTTCACCTATGTTAAATGATGTCACAAATGTCAAGAGCATAGCAATTTGATTCACACTCATGCTACTAAGCTCCATGCCGATGTGCCCATTTGGCCAATTTTAGTATGGGGGTTGGATCTTATTGGAAAAATTTCAATGCCTTCTTCCATTGGACATATGTTTTTATAACCACAATGGACTATTTCACAAAATGGGTGGAAGTTATTCCCCTTCATTCTACAACCACTAAATCAATTTGTCATTTCATCTTGGAACACATAATTTCTCACTTTGGGCTTCCTTCTGCAATAGTTTCAGACAATGGAACACCATTTAAGAATAGAAAAGTTCAAAATTTTCTTGAAACATTTAATATTCAACACCGTTTCTCTACACCGTATTATCTACAATCCAATGGAGAAGTTGAGAATACTAATAAGCTTCTTGAACAAATCCTTAAGAAAACTATCAACAACAATCATAAAGACTAGCATACGCAACTATCCTATGCACTTTGGGATTATAGAACTAATGTTTGATCATCCATAGGAAATACCCCTTATAGCCTTGTTTATGGTACTGATGTGATTATGCCCTTGGAGTTATAAATTCCTACTCTGTGAGTTGCTCTCTAAGATCTTTTTGACACTGACACTTATAAAGAACAACAATTACATCAACTTGAGATGCTCGATGAATAGTGCATTAACACTCTCAAACATCTCCAAGCTCACATTAAACAATTACAACACAAACACAACATTCATGTTATCCCTCGATCATTTTCTAAGGGTGATTTTGTTCTTATTGAAAATCAATGAACTACTAGTGCTGACAACGAAGACAAAGATAAGTTCAGGCCTAATTGCTTGGGACCTTACATAGTTGATACCAATTATGGGTTTAGTTCTTATCTATTAATGCAGCTTGATGGAACACCCCTTAGGGAACCCATTAATGTTGTGCATTTGCTTCGGTATTATCTCTAAAACCCTTTGAATAGTATGAGTGGTATAGCAGTGTTGTTTAAAGTTATTTGATGTCATAACTTTCACATTGCTTTGTTCTTGACAACTAAATTTTTGTTTGTCTTGAACACTAAGGTAATTATTTAAGTTCATTCTATAATTTCTTTCTAAGGCTTCATACTATTCACCTTCCTATTGTGTTAAGTTAAATCCATAATAGTGTGTTTAATTTAGCATATTATTTTTTTCCATTATCAATGGTGTATCTATGCTAAAACTTAAATATGTTTTATACTAGATCACATCACTTCTATTAAATCATGAAGCCATTAATTAAATACTTTTACCATAAGTCATTTAATTAATCACATAGCATTTAACATTCAAATAGAAGAGATACATCATCATAATCAAAGTGTACATGTATATATATATATCAAAGTTTTATGTACATCTTAGAATCATATACAATGTCATAGTGGTCTATGAGAGCTAGACCCCTCAGGATCTAGTGCTCGTGACCCAATCTCTGGTTGTCAAGAGATGGTCATGTGTGACCATGACCGTGAGCTGCCGAGTCTCATTGCATACTCCAAACCCTGTACTCAACCAACGGCTATAAGCTACTCATATTCCATCTAATCCCTTTTTGCTCATGTTTGTGCCAGCTCTACCTATAGTCTCTCTACCTCCACTGAGTTCTATGTTGATTGTAGTGCACTCTCATCCCAATGAAGTTGTCTCCTCACGCTCTCGTACACTACTTGTAATCTCGTGAAAGGTCTGAGTGTCTCCAGCTCCTCCTCCATGATCAGTGGGGGCACATAGTCAAGATCCATCTCCTCCTCGATGGATGCAGACACTATCTCCATAGTAGCCTAATGATAGAACTCTTTCCAGTCTCTCATTGATCCTAAAAGATAGGAAATGTACACAATCAATAACACGTCATCATGATATATATATAGAAATAAAGCATAAATCACTAAAAGACATGCGTAAAATTAAATATCATCACCTATGCCTCTAGATGCATGAGGAATGTCAACCTCCTCATCTCTAGGGGGCATGGAGGATGTGCCAGCCTCTCTCTGACTGAGTTTTGATGTCTATTGTAGCTACTGCTTGTGATCTGGTAATATAAGTATGTGACAACTCTCCATACTCATACCAATCCTCAATAGCTACCTCATCACCCTCACTCAAGGGTGGATTCTCCTTGTAATAATAATCCTCCTCATAATCCTCATCATCCTCTCCTCCATCCTATTCCTCATAATCAGGATCGGCCTCAAACTGGTACTCCTCATTGATAACATCTATAAAAATATATGTTGGCTTATACTGTACCTCCTATGCTCTCTCCTCTGGCTCATCACCCTCATTTGCTGCTAGCTCTACATCACCTAGAGGAAAATCTATGGTGAAAATAGGAGTTATTCATGCATATGACCACCACTCCTCGTGCTCGTCTGTGCTATTGACATCATCATCATCAGAGATAGGTGGTTGGTCATGATCTAAATCATCAGAATCACTCTCCCACACATGATCTATCATCAACCGAATAGTGCCACCTAGCCTCCAGGAACTTTGAACTAATCATCTAATGAAGGGGCATACCCTCGGTGGTTTCTACACTTGTCCAAATTGTCGCATGACTCACCCATAATAGAATGGTCGTATGATGTAGTCATGCCTCCCCACCAAATACCTATCCATCTACATCCTCCATAATTTTCTGGTGGGGTCTGGCCACTGTTGAGTGAGTAGATAGGGCCTCCATAGGATTTTTTCCTCCTCTAGTTGGTCAAATATCACCCTCCAAAAGTGTAAATCCTCATACTTCCATAACCGTTGCAAAAGATAGTCGAATGCTCATGGGTATCATGCTGCTATAGTACAAGAGTATCTGAAAAGCCTAGTACATGTGATATGCTCAAGGAACCACACCTGTAGAAGCATACAATTGACCATATTTTCAATCTCTCAAAATACAAACTGACCAAGATCATAATACAAATGTGCTAGAATGCAGCGACCCCAAGCATAGACTGTCCTCTACTCGTACATCCCTCATATTAGGTGTACTAGTCCCCCATCCAAGTGTGTCACTCGTCCATCTTGATTGAGAACCAGTGCCACTATGTGCATCATAATATGTCTAACCATAGGAGCACATGAATATAGCAACATGGGAAGCTTAATCTCTGCTCTAACCCTCTCATCATGTACAGGTCCATCTAAACAATACTGCATATCTCTCTTCTTCTCCTGGAATGGCCAATCCCCCCATAGGGTTATTGTCTCTTAAAGCATCCATAAAGTATATCTCCTTAAAATCATCATAACATGTGCTAGGGTAATTCATTTTCGATGCCATTTGATGCATTAGAATCATGATTATGCACCTGACATCATCATTTGTCTATCATTATGTGGCATGGTACTTGGAAATTCCCTATGATATGATGATTCTTGTTCGATGTGGCTAGATTGCTACCTTGATTCCACCTCTATAAAGCAAGCAGAATCAGGGGGTGGGATACATCTACCCTTGAATTAGATTTCTAAGAGTTAGATAAAAGTATTTTGGGAAATTAATGAATGTGTGTTGCAAGATCTAGTTCCTAATGTTGTGGTTGTGCAGATAACTACACTAGGGGCTTCATTCTCCCATCTTTTTGAATATGCATCCCTTTATGCAGTAAGGTGCATCGTTTAGAGTCCTTTAGCTTACATATGCACATAGAGTCATATGGGCGCTAAAGTGGGGGCTAAATGTGCTATAGAAAATTGGACTCTCTTGAGAAGAGAGACAATTTCACGCATAATTAGACCCACTTTTGAGTCCCTTCACATCATTTCCCTTCAAAATAGAATTTATAGGCCCCTTAGACCCATTAATTTTGATTTAGAGGCCCATTTCACCTAAGAAATAACATAAAACCCAACAAACATCATTTAATTACATCATACCCCAACAACCCACCTTCAAATAGGAGTAGTGGGACCCATTCGCCACCTTGGGAAAATGAGTCCCCTTTGAGGTAAAATTCAAAATTAAGCGAGAATTTAATCAATTTAACTTTTATTTCCAGTAAATTTTGGCCTCTTAGGTCTAATTAACAGGAAAATAAGGTGTTGTTTCTTATAAATACTCATTTTAAGTCATTTCACACATCTTTTATCATCTTTTTATCATCTCTCATGAGAAATTTTTAAAGTTAATTCTTCCTTAATGGGTTTCATTAGAAAAATTTGAAGTTTTAGGGTAGCAAACTAGGGTTTTTGCAGGTCTTGAAGCTCACTTCTATTGTCAAGATCCAACATTGCAAAGGGTTGATGATGGATGCCTATGGTGAATCATGAAGAAATATAGGATGAAGAGGTGCAACTAGCCACCAAATCATGCCTAAGGACTTGGTTTCCTATTGATTACATCTTTCATTTCCACTCTATCTTCGGATTAAGGTTTGCATCTTGTTTGTTTATCATTTGCATGTCATTTCATCCCTATTTTGCATGTGTTGTAAAGTTTCTAGGGTTGAGATCTTGCATCATATAGATCATTCTTACATGTCTTATTCTAGAGCAATAAAATAGGATCATTGTTATATTTTATCTCTTCCTAGTCTTTAATGCATTAGGGGTTTGACCAAGGAAAACCCCCCATTAGAAAAACATTTTTAAGTTGTTTTGCAAGAATTTTCTAAGATCCGAGATCGAGCGTGTCAAGGTGTACAACAAAATTTTGAAGTTGCAAAAATTCCAAGGTGGACTGATTCGCCATGCTTGGCAAATGAGTCCCCCTTGAGGTGAAAAAATTGAGTCAGATCCAAATTTGGGTTCCTGACTATCAGAAAACAAATTTTGTGTAGAAAAGTCTTGATCTAGGACTAATTCACCCAATGTGGCAAATGAGTCCCAATCAACCTAAATTCAAGTTCCATCAATTTTCTAGATTGTTTTCTAGTCATCTATAGTTTTCCAAGTGCACACATTCTGAGAAACAATTTTCTATTTAGGTTAATTTGCATTTTTGTTCATTCTTTCATGCTTTTTGCATATCACATGTTTCCAAACATAGTGTAAATCTTAGTTTTTCATTCATTTAGATATGTTAATTTCATTTAGTTAACTTCATTTAGGTTAGAAAAAATCACACATTGCATCATTTGAATGAACCATTAGCATTTTTCTCCTATCTCTCTCCTTTTAGGTGAAAAACTCTAGAAGAGCAAGAGTTGTCCATAGGAGCCAAAAATCAACAGTTCAGTCACAATATAGACAAACTCATGAAACTCATCAAAACACAAATTAATATCATCAACAACATGTTCGAGATCAATACACCCATACCAACAACTCCCATACTATGACCCTTCATACAATGCACAATATCAACAAGGGTTACAACAACAAAATCGGGATCCTAATGTTATGGAAAATCAATATGGATATTCCTTCATTCAAAACCCTCAACAACAAACAAACAAACACCCACAAACACCTCAATATCCACATCAAAAACACTACCAACATCATAAAAACATTGATTCATATAAGCAATAAAATCAAATCTCACACCATGGAAATCATATCACCCAACATCAAAATCAAATCCAACAACAATATCAACCCCCAAATCAATAATATCCACATCAAAATCATCAACTACAACATCATCAAAATCATCAACTACAACATCATCAAAATCATCAATCTCAAAACCAACTTGAGAAATTCCATCTCAAATACAACAATCATCTCCACCACAACAAGCCTCACAATCCAACCACACTACTAAATGTAAATACACTCCTTTATCACACTTCCAAAACTATCACGAAGTGGTGAACCTACCATCAAATTTCCATGGTACGATGACAACACTTATTGTGAATATCATAAAGCAAAAGGTCATGATACATTAGACATGATCAAAACCAATCACCAAAGTCTAACAATGATTCAATTCAAGAAATCTTAACATCATTTGATCTTGTGGTTGAAAGCATTAACAATATCTCAAATGTTGAAAACAATGATCAAGAGCTATCCACCAATGGTCATGTTGATAATGTCTCTACATCATCCAATGAACAAGAGGACATACATAAATAATTTAATCCCAAGCATGATCAAAATCAATCACCAAAGTCTAGGAATAATCTATCCCAATATATATTGACATCATCCAAAATCATGCCAATACATATTGATGATCAAGAGACTCTTATTCCAACACTTATACCCAATGTAAAAAGATTAAGCCAAGAGCTATCACCCATATGTCCAAATTTCAAGGAAATATGAGGATTCTTTACAATAAATCCCTTCTTTGGAATTGATTCATGTCAAGAGCATGAACCAAAGAAAATCAAGGATAATACCACAAAAATTCAAGATCAAGAATCTCTATCATCAAAATACTATAGTGACTTGGCAGATATCTTCCAAGACATCCAATGTTTTCCAAAAGAAGAAAAAATCCATACACCAAGCACACATACATCTACCCATGAGATGCTTACTCATAATGGACATGTAGATGATCTTCATCCAAAATAAGAGTCTCATACTCTTGATATCATTACCAAGAAACAAGATTCTCCTACTCTTAATGTCTTTACACATGATCAAGACATAGCAAAAGCCAAAGAAATATCATAAATGGATCATGAAGAAGACTTATACATAAGTTATGAATTAGAAACATCCTATGTAGGCATATCAAAAAATAATATAATGAGGAAGAATTTTATATGGGTTGTGAATCATCAACACCTCTTGAAGAAGCATTAAAATATGATATTTCATGGGATCAAGCCAAAGATATCAATTAGGAAGTTATCCCACATATGGAGGATCCTATCACTTATAAACTTGGATCAATTACCTTTGTCAAAGCAAGCTATCCAACTAGTGAATAATCTATCACCTTTGAAGATCCACAACAAAGTAGAGAAGGATTAGCACCTTTTTCCAAGGTAAATTATATCCTGAATAGCAAATAAAAAATTTCAATGGATGCATTATCAAGGTAGAGGATTAGGCCTACATGAATAGGGTATCCTAGAACCAGTGTAGATTATTATAAATCCTAAGCATCAAGGTCTTGGTTATTCAACAATAAATGAATATAAACATATCAGTGTTACCTCTATAATACCAGGGGAAAATTTATCTAATTCAAACACCAACATAGAGATCACGAAGAATCCTTATGATGAAATTGCTACCAACACTACAACTAGCCATATCCTAAACCATCATCCATGCATGTTTCAACCCTCTAATTAGGACCAATAACAAGAAACAAAAACTATATCAAAGAAAGTAACAAGTCCTTGAAGAAAAAGAATCAATAAAACAAAATGGACAAAGAAAATACAAATAGATACCAAAGAAAAAGCAAGAGAATCATCCCTATCAAACTCCATTAGTCAAAGAAACTATGGGGAAAAATCATAAAGGGAAGTTCATCCATCAAAAACATCCAATGATGCAAAATAAAGCTTCAAGAATGACCTAAAAGGTATATCAAGATGTTGGTCCTAATCGAATCTTCATATCCACCCATCATTGCTCATCCTCCCAAGTTTGGAAAATCAAAAATTCTAAACTATCGATCAATCTATCTAAATCTCATATCCATCAACATACTCCACCATCAAATTTGACATACATGATATCAAACCCTCGCATTGACCATGCATTGGCAACAACTTTTTATCATAACAATTCTAAGGGAACCCTATCGTGATGTGCGCATCAAGTTATGGTTAGCTCCAATATCGACAAAAAAGACAATAATTATCAAGGGTTACATTCAAGTGCTAGTATCTTAGCAAAACAACTCCTTCAAGTAGGATATCGTTGGAACATCATGACAACAACACCTATGTCAGCACCAAAATCATCTACATCAATACCACCAGGTAGTCCAACATGAGCATAAACATTCAAAAAATAAAAATAAAAAAAATCAAGAAAATAGTCAAGAGAAAAATTGTCCACCAATGAAAACCACTATAGTGGCATTGTGGACAAGTACCATGATGAAAACCTGGAAAATGGGTGTCATGTGTAGAATCGAGCATCTATGTGCACCATTTCAGGTGGAAGCATCTCATCTTATCCATAATAAATTCAATCCATTTTTATCCAAATCCAACTTATCTTGATCTTGACAAATGTTTGGTGTACACTTTACACTTTCTTATGGAAAACATCTTAACATGGGTCAATATCATTGATATTATCCTATTCATCATTATTTGAGCCATGAGGCATTTTTCAAAGAGGCATACTCTATCCAAATATGTTATCCTATCACAAGATAATCCATCATCTACATTGCTAGACACTGTGGGAAAGTACTTACATCTTGCTTTAGAATAAATCTTGATCTATGTCTTCTAGTTCATGTTGTGATCTAGGGATTCTCCAAACAATTCAACCAAACCATATCATAACACAAAAATCCCAAAAACATTATATGATTGTGCCACAAATACTCATCAAATTTGACATATGATTATGCCGCAATTGACACAAACAAAATTGTTTTTTTCCAAAACCGAATGCTACTATTGTAAGGATTCCCGCTTTTTCCTTGTTTTCTGGTGAAAATTAGAGACTAATCCAAAATTGGGTACATCTTTCACCTTATGGGAATGAAAATAGTTCGACTTTCAAAGCATTTCATATCATCATCAGTCCATATCCACTTGTGAAATAAAACACCCCAACTTAGTTTTAGGATTCAAAATCAAAACAAACAACAAGGATCATTTCTTCACTCAAACTTCTAATATATCAACAGTTTTTTGAACCTCAAGGCTAGTTCAAGTAGATTTTTTGCAACATATCCTCTAGAAAAATGAAGTGAAATATCAGTCCAATTTTTCAATATTTTGAGTCCCAAAAATAGCATCATTCATCAACATCACTCACTTTTTGACCATTTGGCATCCTACTACTCTAGTTCAACAACCAAACCTTACGACACCAATTATACAACCAAACCTCACATGAATTGAAGGTGAACAATTAGACATTATTAGTAGTGTGAGAAGTTTTTTATTTGAGAAAAACAAAACACCAACTCAATGGAGAAGCACAGCTCTAATATCCTAGACAAAGAGGAATGAAAAGCAGATCTTGCGACCGCAATGCCTATATTATCAGCTCCCATGTGGAAATAGAAAATATTGGCTTACCAAAAAACATCACTCTTTAAAAAATGAAAACAAACATTGTTTCATAGTGATTGATCACAAAAATCCCAAAAACATGATAGGCTTGTCTTTGGACGAGCCACATTGACTCAAAATAGTCAAACTGTGTGGTCTCTATGTGTACAACGTAGGCAAGGCTTATCAAACCCTGAGGCCTTAGGTCAGTCCCCTTAGGTTTCTATCATGCTTTATTTCAACTTAGTCAAAAACTTCAAAATTCAAAAACATTCAAAAAACATAAAAATCCCAAAAACATTTTATGCTTTTGAGTCAACACTAGTCAAACTATGTGTTCTTTGCATGTACAATGTAGGCAAGGCTTATCAACCCTGAGGCCCTAGATTAGTCCCCTTGGGTGTCCCTTTTAGTCTTTAAACTTGGTTGAAAAATTCAAAAAAAAAACAACATTAGATAACATCAAAAAGCACAAAAACATATAAGAAAAATATCAAAAATCTTATTTTCCTTGTCGCCTACCCACAATAAACACCATCCATAATAAAAAAAAATCATCAACCTCACCCTTTGACAAAACAGAAAACAAACAAAGCAACATCAAAAGCTAGAACTTTCAAGCAAAAAAATCACAAATATTTTATCACAATTGGAGAACAACAAAGACAAAGTGTTAACTACCTATCTATTGACAATTCACCAACATCATGAGATATATTTTAATAGATAGAGCATTCCTACGATAGACATGATCAACACTGAATAATAGCCCCAAAGACCTCAAACAAGATATGACAAGTGATACAACATCATTGTTTTATCTTTTTGTTATCTTCTCTTTATGATTTATATTATTGACTCATTTCCAGGATCTCTCGAGGATGTCCATTAAGAATTTAGAGAGAAAGGAATGGGGGAAATTGAGCATCATTTATGTTTTCTCTATTAGTTAGATATTTTTGTGATACTACCACGATGAATACTTGCTTTGTTTTGTGTGTGGAAGTTGTTTCGAAAGCATTTCATGTAGCAATGGCATGTTAGGTTCTTAATACCTCTTGTGTTACTAGTTTGACATGTTTAAAAGCTTCTCACCCATACACTCTAACAGGGTTTTCATATGTATGGTATTAGAAAGAATATTCTTTGTATGTCGATTCAAAGTCCATGCAATCGATACAAAGCCACCTTGGTTATTAATACCCTGGTCCATTGTGTCTACTTGCTATATCAATAAGGATTGCTAAAGATACAAAGCCTCCATGAAAGAAAAAGAAAAGTCATCAATCACTAACAACATCAACTATTCTTCACTTTTTATTAACATTTTCTTCTTGCCAACATTTCTTTTGTCAGTCCTTGCACTTAAAGCATCACATCAGCTTATTGAAAAATTTGATTCATTATCCAAAATTTTCACCAAATTTCTCGAGGGGGCACCATGCTATTTTGTTTGGGGCATATCGGGGCAACTCTTGCACTTGGGGTAGCTCTTGAGCAGAAATTTTTTAATTTCCTTTGACACAATGCTCAAAATCACATTGTATCAAAGAGGGGAAAAATGTAGATACCCAAAATTGTCCCGACTAGCGAACAACACTAAATTTCACCCTTCTTCCCTAAATTTTTGAAGATGAAATTCCTAAGAAAATTTAATGGCACCAACAACTTGGTCACATTGGTGAGAAGGGTCTTAACATCTTTCAACTATTGAACAGGATATTCTACTACATGATCTTGCACATTCATTTTGAAACACTAAATCTATATAACAATCCACTTCATCCTCAAAAACGATGAGAGAATTGACATCTTTTGCACAATGAAGTAATGTTGAAATTACAATTGATCTCTTAGAAGCTTTTACATACATCTTTGATCAACATTGCACAACTTTGAAGCTTTTTCCATGCACAAGTGAAGGCTTCACGTTGATACAACAACGATCCAACATCGTTGTGAATATACCTCAACACAGGATGGGTAACTTTATGTTTTATTGAATTCATTGTTCTTGTTCTTCAATTGCTTTCTTGAAATCAGTATTTTGTATTGTTCATTTCATGAATAATGGGTATGAATCTAGATCCTTGTTTTAAATTAGATCTTGTTTAATTTGTTTAACATTGATTATCTTATTGCATTACCGATTTCCC
This sequence comes from Sequoia sempervirens, assembly GCA_007258455.2. Classification (NCBI taxonomy): domain Eukaryota; kingdom Viridiplantae; phylum Streptophyta; class Pinopsida; order Cupressales; family Cupressaceae; genus Sequoia; species Sequoia sempervirens. The sequence goes on from VDFB02278620.1 coordinate 38,020, forward strand.
CCTTACACAAATACAATTTTTAAAATAGTATTGGGGCTAATATAACTGGATGAAGATAGAAGGGTAGCACAATAAGAACTTGCTACAAAATAAAATAATTAAGTATATATATGATAAGAGGACACTTTTATTGAACACAAAGATGTGCTGAGAGGGGGGGTGAATTAGCATATAGTAAAACTTAACCATTCCCATTTTCATATTAACAACACATCATATTAACTAAAAAAAAAAAGACAAGAGAACACATCATCACATAAAGACACCAGGATTTTTATGTGGAAAACCCAATGAGGGAAAAACCACAGTGAAGATTAACTCACAATATATGTAGCTCATTTCTAACAAGGATTGTAATATTTTGAGGCTCACTGCCTATGGACTTGCAAACTAACCTTAGAGCAAGACACAAAGGACCTAATGAGACTCATTGTCTCAAAGCAGGATACATGAAAATTAGGATGAGAAAATTGATTATGAGCTGCTATGAAGAAGCATCTAACACATGATGTTGCAGTCACTTTTTCGCACAATTGATCCTTTTCACTAATTTAGAACACTTCATCCTTTTTCTTTTTAATTCATATTCCCTTCACACATCATCATTATCACAAATGATTTGTTCTTTATATATCCTCTGCAATGACTCATCACCACAAATAGGTTGGCACCAAGATGTCCTTTAGATGAAACAAATGATATTTCATGAGTCAACTCCAAAATGTATACAAATTGAAAGAAAACGTGTTATAGGAAGAAATAATATACCTTTGTGAGTATATCCCCAAGTCCGCGTGGACACATTTGTCTTACTAGAGGAGCATCCTATTGGTCCTTCATCAAATCTTTATATTGCCAAAGTAAAAACCAGAATATTGTCAATTATAACACTTACTACAAAAGGTTTAAAGATCTGAAAACTTGGAAATAGCACCTTCACAACTCAACCATCTTGTCCTTTGTACCACAAGAAAAAACCTTATTTTTTGGAAGAATGTAGACAAAAATATCTTGACTATGTCTTATAGAGTGCATTGTGAATGCATTAACAGAGACTTTTTCCACCAATCTACATGTGTGGTACAAAAAAATAGAATGACATCAAAGTAAACATATTGTATGTACATGAGGACATGTATACCTACCTCTGTAACACACTTAGACAACAAATATATCATCATTTCATATTGCACTACAAACTTGTACCAACACAGATAACATCATAATAACTATCTCCAGAGTATGTACATTCTTCATCATCTCATTTGACATCAATGACACCCCATATTGGGTTGGCATCAATGACAACACCTATTTCCAACAATCTCCCCCTTTATCATTGATGGAAAAACACATATGCTTCTCTCCCCCTTTGACATTGAGGGAAAAAGACATGATATCTTTTATCTACAACATCCCAAAAATGTATGAACTCCCCCTTACTATACACTCCCCCTAAAATGGAGATGCCTCAAAAACTAAAAATGATGTTGCAAACTAGCACAACACTGTACAACCACAAAAGTATCTCATATTATGCTTTTGCAACTCCCTTAGAGGGTAATATATCCTTATATATTATCTTGAGATGAGCCAGAGTTTCATCCCAATTTTCCTTAGTTGAGGAAAGTATATGGTTTTGGCATTCAAATTGTATATACAAATCCTCATCCACATCTATATTATCCAACACTTTTATCTTTTGTCTTGTCTAATCTACTTCACCCAACACTTCAGACAAAGAATTCAACCCTTAAATTCACTATTTCTCTTAACAAACTATATTGTTTCTTTATTTTCTCTTTCTGGACCTGCAACAGAGATAACTACAAATGAAGATTTTTGGCTTGAGCCATAGTGGAACCATCCTTGTCCTTTGTTAGATCATAGGCTCTGACCAACTAAAATAGTTGTGACTCAATAGAGTCAATCTAACCTCTAATGCTCTTTGTAGACTCGGGCCACCTTAAAAAAAAAAGATAGAGGGTCATTGCCTCATCAACACAATCCTTGAACTCTTTGATTTTTTCCTTCATTTTTTTGTGTGCATTGGCACACTGGTCAAATACTTCAACCATCCTTTTGTCATTTAATTTTCTCAAGGCCTCTTGTTCTACTTTTTGCTCTTCATGAGATGAATGATCCTTAAAGGAATCAAATAGTAGCTTCAAAAAAAATTCTAGAGCTCAAGAGGAATCAATGTCTACTTCTAGTAATCCCTCTTGTATTACTTTTATTGCATCATCAATTAAATTTGTTTTCTTCACATGTGCCTGTAGTATTTCTTTTCTTGCAAAGGTATGTAATGTGTCTCCAAGTTGCAACTTATGGAGGGTAGAAATGTTTGACAAGTCTACTTGTCCCTCATGAGTAGGTATCCTTAGGATTTGTGGTGTCACTATAGGTTGAAATTGCATTTGTAGTCCCAATAGGTCCTTGAATGAATCAAAAGATGTAGAATATTGACCTATATCAATGGAAGCATCTTTCCTCACATCCATCTTTTATGTTGTATCCTTTGGTTTATCCACTTCCTTCTCTTTTCCTTTTATCGTCTTCGTACCTTAGACTTCTTTCAATTTGTGCATACAAGAAACATCTTCTCCTTCTTGTTGTCTAGAGGTTCCTTGTACTTTTTGTTAACCTGATATGTTTTATTCAATAGTAACTTCTAAAGCAAGCAATTAGTTTCTTCATTAGGATTAATGTTTCCCAGAGGGGAGTCACCCATTTACCTTAATCTTCTTTATATTGTGCACTTGTTTTCACCAGAGGAGCAGTCTCCTCATTCAACTTATCATCTTTTTTATCCCATCATCACCAATTATATTGCTCTCAAAAGCAGATAAATCTATGTCTTGAGTAGACACATCACATATATCTCACAGAATGGTGTCATCCAGAATATATTCCTCACTTGTTATATCATCCTTCATCTCCTCAAGGATCTTGGTTTTTTTTTCTTCAGTCTCTTTCTCCATCCTTTCTATCTCATCTTTTTCACTCCCCATTAGAGTGTTTACTCTTTGTTTGGTCCATAACTCTTTTTCTTTCTTTTGAAATAATTTTATTCTTTCTTCATGTGATATGGATGATCAAGCCTTCTTTAAAGTCTATTGTCTTATTTTAGCTTCTTTTGCAATGGCTTCATTTATCTTGTTACTAAGAATGTATGCAAGGCTTGTTAGGAGTTGATCAATAATCTCATTAAGAGATACATTAAAGCTCATCATATCTACATGACTATGGCCTATTCACTTGTTTCCTTCTCAATAGAAGGCATTTCATCATACAAATTAGTTCTCTTTCAATGCTCCATACTCTACAATAGCATTAACAATTGCCTCAAGTTGTAGAGGCTCACGCTCAGATGCTTCCAAAGAAGCCTTCTTTGTCTTTTTCTTTGCTTTTTCCTTTCCTTTACCATTAGATGTTTTTCTTCATCACCTTGATTTGCTCTCTTCTCAATTTTCTTAAATATAAAGGACTTCATTTGTTCTTTTTCATCCTCTTCATCATCCTCCAAATTTAAAAAAGTGAACTTCTCCCTTCCTTCCTACTATTTAGGCCCTGGTCTTTTCTTCTCTACAACCCCAAATTTCATAGGTGCACTAGTAGCACCTCTCTTTCTACTAGGTGGTGTTTGAGCGAGCTCAGAAGGCTTTGGAGGTGTAATAGTAGTAGATGTAGACATACTTTCTCTTTTAGGTCCTTTTGAGTCTTATGGTACTACCGAAGTGCCTTCAGATGCACTCCTTGATGGAATGCCAAATTCCCTCTGCAATTTACCTTACATTTTCTCCACATTTTCTTCTACTTTGTTCTTGATCATCTTATTTGTTATTTCATCATAAGTTCCAAACCTCTCTACAGTTGGATTTGCGGCCTTGTTGATCAAGATTTCAACATAGGCAATCCAATTAGCTTCAGGGACTTCATAAGGTAGTTTAAGTATCCATGAAGTTCTTGGTTCAACTGCCTCCATGTAGCAATTTTCTTTATCCACCATGAAAGTAATAACAACCTTATACTTTTCCACCACTTTTGAGGGTATCCTATCCCTCGTTTGAATTTAGTTTGGAAAGTATTAAAGAATCCATTGTAGATAATGTCTCATTGTTTCACATCTGGAAACCATCCCTAATTTTATGTGCAATAGGAATATGTCCTTGCCAAACCACATTCCTCAAACCAAGCAATTCCTCCAAGAAATAAAACATAAGACAAATGTTTAAGGAACCATACCAAAAGTTATATCTCATTTTCTTTTTTTTGTGTTGATTCTCCAACATTTGTTGCCGCATAAGCTCACAAAGATCAAAGTATTTTCCTTCCTTCACCATCAAATGTGTTGTATGAATTGTGGTGGTGGTAGTAGAGCCTTCTTTATTTGAGTAGTATATCTTGTATGCAATTCCCATTATTGCATAGCAGACTCCTAGATCTAGTATGTCATCCATAATGTGTTCTCTTTTATCAAATTTACATCTATCTATGAAATGTAGATTGTAGAGGAACGTCAAGCAACTACATCATCAAAAACTCTACTTCCTTTTCTAAGATATAGATAAACAACATTAAAATTGGCAAGAGTTTCAAGGTTGGTTAATGGATGGCATGATGGTAATGTTTCAATAGTCATGATGGGCACAAAGAAAATGGAACCACTATAGTCATTTTAAGATAAAGACCATGATGAAGGGATTCTTCCTAAACTCCTTATCACATGAGGCTTTGATCCTTAGAAAGAGTGCATCAATAGAGTTCATGTGTAGGTGGAACTTTCAAAATCACCCTTGGAATAATGGGAAGAGATCCTAAAAATTATTGCTTCTTTGATTGGCTAGTTTATTTCCTTTGATCAAGTTATCATTTCTAAAAAATGGTTGTTTTCCATATTTTTTATTTGTAGGCATGGGTAAGGTGCTTCCCTTGTCTATTACCTTGTCCTCCAAATTGAGGATTTGGGAGCAACATATTGTTTATGAAGGTTCTTTGGTCATGTATACCAAAATTGTTACACGATAAGCCACTCCCCCATGGATTACTTGGTCAATAGACAATCACAAAAAATGGTCACATGGAGCCTAATCACCATCAATGTGAGGTGGTTCTTGTTCTAGATATTGGTGTTGCAATAATTGACTCCAATGTGCAAGTTTCAAAGTTGGATGGTAGTGATCAAATTCTTTTCATCAAGGATAGATGTGAGAAGTTCCAACATTTTGGTTTTTTCCTATATCCACTCCTAAGAGGGATAAAGTGCTCTTGATGAAGGATGTGAGCTATATCTACAAGGATTCTTTTGTGGTGCTATCAGTTCCTACTATTGGGAGCCTAGCTAGAATGAAAAGCAACCACAAAGCTCTTGTGGTTGTAAACACTAGGAATCTCCAAAACTATTTGGAGCACTTCAACTTTAAAACTCCTTGAGAACGTTGTTGGGATTTTTCTTGCTCCTTTTGGGGGATATTGTATGTTCCTTGTTGGTTTTTTGTCCTTTTTTGGCCTTTGTGCTAAATTTTTCATGTTGTTCCTCATTGTTGAATAAATTTATTTGATGTTCTCTTCTTAGTCTTTGCATTCCAGTTCAAAGCTCCAATCAAAAGCATTTACCTATAATAATAATAAATGATTTCTATAAATAAACTCAAACCACCTAACAAGTGAGACAATAATGTCAAAATATAGATCAAGAATCATTAAATGATGCAATATTTTGAAGTTACCGCTTAGTTTTTTCCCAATTTTTTCACAACACAAACCAGCACTATGCCAACGATTAGCATTAGCTTCCAAAAGATAATCAAATTGAATGTAACATTCACCAAGAATGTTCACCAAGATCCTTTGAAAGGCGAGGTATTAGCATATGGGAAGGGGTCGTTAGCAATCAAATTGGAATGATGAACAGTATTGAATTGAAGCAAGCGGAGAACCGACCATCAATATTCCACGCTACCACTTGTTCAGTGGGGGGAAAGATACCTACAATGAAATACAATTCATTTGCTAATAGGAGGCATCCACTCAACAGTGGAAATTTTACACTTAATTAGTGGATAAGATATGAAAGATACCATGATTAATTCTTCCACGTTGGTAGTAAACTATCTAGGGGTTACAATGTTTTGAATTAAACACAAGTAAATGTTGAAATAAGAATGAATGGAACAGTACTATTACTAGCATTTACAATGAGCTTATTGCAATAAATATATAATAGAAATCTGCTCTAAACTTCTGCAAAAGTTATGCTATACTTTTGATTTAAAATATGAGTTGGAACAACAAAGTATTTGAGCATAGAATAGAATTATAAAGGTCTGATATGAAATACCAGCAAATTGAAAGTACAGACTAGCAAGTTGAACCAACACCAAAATCTTATTTCTCCCTCTAAACACCTTCAATGCTCTTCAAAATTGAAACAATAGTTTCTAAAGGCTAGGCAACCAAAAATCAAGATTATTTCAATGCCAAACACATACCATAAGTCCATCTTGAATCCCAATGAAGAGAAGAAGGTACAGCCCTAGCAAGAGGCACGACCTCTAGAAAATTCAAGACTTCACTGTTAAATCTAAAACATTGCAATATGGGGCGCCATGAGCATAGGTACTGAAGGAGAAAATGCCCAGAATGCATAAAAATTTGTACAAAGGTCTATGATCAAAATTCCTCTTCAACCAAGCATGAACCAAGAAACATCAAATCTAATAATAACATCAAATCTCCAACAATGAGCTTAATATGTACTTCTAAATGAAGCACACTCTCAATCAACCATCTAGGGAACCATAGTTTCGGGCCCAAAGAATGGTGTAGATAGCTAAGCTCCCCCTTATCCAGGGTTTTGAATTCAATCCAGTAGCATTTTGATACAATTAACAATGGATGATTAATGAATGAGCAATGGCTTGCTTTTATAGAATTGAAGGTGACTACTGGCTTTCCCTCTATCCTCTAAAGGGATGCCCAATTCCTTTTTGCAATTATATAATTTTTAAATCACCTTTATTCCTCCATCTAAGGCATCCAAGAGTTGAGGAAATAATCAATAAAGTATTTAATATTTTTCTTAATGTGGCATCCAAAGCTCATAGAGAGATATTTACTTTAGAAATATTTAATTTACCTCCTGATGAGGCGTCCACCCTCCAAGTCCCCTTTTAAAAATAACATGAAGCTATTATTCTAGGCCAAAGGGTCATAAACACATTAAAATAATTAAATGATTTAAATAAATCATTTCTTTTAAAAATGCAACTCAGAAAGCCAAATTCAAAAAAACTAAACTATCTTGTCTGAAGAAGAAAGCTCACTAAACTGTTGCCAAACTGAATACTGCCAAAAATAGAACTTACTAAAAATAGTAAATTTTGAAAAATTGTTCAACTCACTTTGCATGTTATATCATTGTGAAGATTTTTGAAAACCCAAAAGGAATCCACAATCCAAATCTTGAAACTCTAATGTACTGGCTAAAAATAGTAAGTTCTAGAAATGGTTGTTAGATGGAGATGCATGTCACACCATTTTGAAGCTCTCCAAAAACCTAGAAATCATACATGCAAACCTTAAAAAATGCTTCAAAACCCCAATAAGATAGGAAACCCTAATTTTACCTCTGACAAGCCTACGAGCTTCTGGAAATAGGCTATCAGTCAAAGAAGAGCATTTAACCAAGATGGGGACATTGTTGACTTCTCTTTTGTGCTATTTGTCATTGATGTCAAAATTGATTGGTTCTTGGTTTGGCATTGGCATATTCATTGGTGCATTTGGCTATTGATGTTTCAATACTTGATTATTCAGTGCTTTATGGACAGTGATTTGGATGGTTTATTTTTAGTTTGTGGTACTGATCATGTTGGATTCATGCGCAGAGGATATATATTTGTTCAATGGAATTGTTCTTTCATACAGGTTTTTTGGCATGGCCGACTTCAAGGATAACATAAGCATTGTTAAGATATATACAAATGAAGGGTTGAAGGTTGTTTCAGATGCTAGTAATTAGAATATAGAATGGCATCCATAGGTTATATTGGCGCATGATGTTGGTATGTGGTGACTGATCATGCTATACTGTATAGCCCATGGTATACTGTACACCCCGGCACGTATCCTTGTTGGGGTCCAGGGCCGGGCAAGGGTTCGGGGGCAACAGCCCCTGAGAAAATTTTTCCTCCTACTTTTTCGCATGATCACTAAAAAGGGAAAAATTAATGAAAAAAAAGAAAAATCCAATTTTGTAGAACCAAAAATCTAGAAGCTTCTAAGCTTGTTAAAAAGGGGTTCGGATGGGTATTACAGTATGATGAAAAATGTTATTATTCGCAAGATTGTAATAGGTTTTACACTAGCTAATAAAAGTATTGGATGGCTGCAGTTTGGTGGATGTAGCCCGGATTGGGTGAACCACGTTAAATTCTTTGTGTTAAGATTTATTCTATGTGTATTTTAGTTTCTCTGTTTATTATTTAAATATGCATTTAATTGTTAGATATCTACCATTTCTAACCCTAACAAGTGGTATCAGAGTGAGGTTTTGTTTTGATTATCATCTGTAGGAAGGTCTCATGATTGAGTGGGAGTCTCACGGTTGAGTGGGAGCAATGGCAGACAGGGTAAGAAGGTTGAGAAGTTTAATGGGCAAAATTATTAGTTATGGAAGATGCAGATGGAGGACTATTTCTATCAGAAGGATTTATGGCGGCCATTGGAAGGGAAAACCAAGAAACCCACAGCAATGTCAGATGAGGACTAGGAGATATTGGATAGAAAGGCTCTTGGCAATATTCGTTTGTGCCTAGCACAATCAGTGGCATTCAATATTACAACAGCAAAGACAACTCAAGAGTTGATGGAAACCCTGGAAAAGTTATATGAAAAGCCTTCCGCTTCGAATAAGGTATTTCTTATGAAGCATTTATTTAATATGAAAATGGTAGAAGGTGGATCAGTTACTGATCATTTGAATGATTTAATACGGTCACCAGTTAATTAACTTCTATAAAAGTAAACTTTGATGAAGAAGTTAGGGCTCTTTTGATTTTGTGCTCTTTGCCTGAAAGTTGGAATAGCTTGGTAATGGTTGTTAGCAATTTTGTTTCTGGTTCAAATACATTGAAGTTTGATGATGTTGTTGGTGTTATTTTGAGCAAGAAAATTCGTAGGAAAAGCTCAGGTGGAACATCCACATCAGGCAGTGTTTTGAATGCAAAAAGTAGGGGCAGAACAAAGGAGAGAGGAAACAATTCTAGAAATCGTGGGAAGTCACAAGGAAAATCAAAGGATAGAAAGTCCCAATCTAGAGACAAGAGGGATTGCTGGTACTATGGTAAGTCGGGTCATTTAAAGAAAGATTGTTGGTCTCGAAAAATAAAGGAGACAAAAATAAAGTAAAGAGGCAAATGTGGTAAGTAATAAATCTGATGAATATGCTTTGATTCTTTCCCTTGATAATGTTGATGATTATTGGGTGTTAGATTCAGGGGCTTCATTTCATGCTACCCCCCATAGAAGTTTTTTTTTTTATTATGTCCAAGGGGATTTTGGGCTGGCTTATTTAGGAGATAACAAACCCTATCAGATTGTTGGAAAGGGAAGAATCAAGATTAAGTTGCAGAATGGGAATCATTGGCTACTACATGAGGTAAGACATGTTCCAAAGTTAAGCAGAAATTTAATTTCAGCAGGGCAACTAGATGATGAAGGTTATGTTGTTACATTTAGTGATAAAAATTGGAAGGTCACAAAGGGTTCCTTAGTGGTAGAAAAAGGTGTGAAATTAGGCACCTTATATCTTTGTACAGGTCATATTGTTCCTTCTACTTTAATTGTTGCGAAAAAAGATCAATGTTTAGGAACAGTTGTTGCAGTTCAGTAGGTAGAAGATCATACAGTTGTTGTGGACTCTAAATCAGCACTGTGGCATAATAGACTTGGGCATATGAGTGCAAAAGGTATGAAAGTACTTCAGTCAAATAATGTTTTACCAGGTCTAAAATGTGTTAATATGGATTTCTGTGAAAGTTGTGTGTATGGAAAACAAAAGAGAGTAAGTTTTCTCAAGGATGGGAAGCAAAAAAAGGATGAGAAATTGGAGTTTGTGCATATGGATGTATGGGGACTAGTTCAGGTATCTTCTCTCGGTGGCTCTCTGTATTATGTTATATTCATTGATGATGTAACTAGGAAGGTATGGATTTATTTTCTTAGGCAAAAATATGATGTATTTGAAACTTTTAAAAAATGGAGAAGCTTGGTTGAGAATGAGATGGGTAAAAGGTTAAAATGTCTCAGATCTGATAATGGTGGTGAGTATTGCAGTAAAGAGTTTGAATATTATTGTTCCTCTAATGGTATTTGTAGGCATAAAACAGTTCCAAGGACTCCACAGAAAAATGGAGTGGTTGAGCGCATGAATAGAACAATAATGGAGTGTACACAGACTATGAGATTGCATGTTGGGCTACCTTTAAAAATGTAGGCAGAGACTGTAAACACTGATGTGTATTTAATTAATAGAGGTCTCTCTAATCCTTTGGGTTGTGGTATTCCAAAGGAAGCATAGAAAAGTAAGAAGGTGAGTTATTCTTTTCTAAAAACCTTCGGTTGTGAAGCATTTGCATATGTAGATTCTGAAAATAGAACCAAACTTGATGCAAAATCAAAGAAATGTGTATTTGTTGGATATGGCATTGATGAATTTGGTTATAGGCTTTGGGATTTTAAAAATCAAAAAATTGTGAGAAGCAGAGATGTCATATTCAATGAGAAAGTGTTGTACAAAGATCTGTTGCTGCAGCATGAGAAGAAAGAAAATGATTATGTTGTATTCGATGATATTCCAAACAATGATGTTTCAGTGGTTCCTCATGCTAGGCAACAATAGTAACAACAAATACCACAAACTCCTATTAGACGATCTTCAAGGATAAGTAGACCTCCAAAAAGATTTTCTCCCTCTTTGTATACTATTTTGTTAACCGATGCTAGTGAACCAGAATATTATGATGAAGCTATGCAAGTGGATACCAAGGTTTAGTGGGAGCATGGAATGGAAGAAGAAATGGACTCTTTGCTGAAAAATCAGACTTGGGAATTATGCAAGTTGCCTGCAGGTAAAAAGGCTTTACCAAACAAATGGGTTTATAGGCTGAAAGAGGAGGATGGAGGTAAGAAAATATTTAAAGCCAAATTAGTTGTAAAGGGATTTGCACAGAAAAAGGGTATTGATTTTGATGAGATTTTTTCTCCAGTTGTTAAAATGACTTTTATTCGTATTGTTTTAAGTATTGTGGCTACTGAAGATTTACATTTAGAATAGCTTGATGTTAAAACTTCCTTTCTCTATGGCGATTTGGAAGAGGAAATATATATGGACCAGTCACAAGGATTTGAGGTCAAAGGTAAGGAGAAACTAGTGTGCAATTGAAGAAAAGTTTATATGGATTTGAAGCAAGCACTCGGCAATGGTACTTAAAATTTGATAGTTTTATGGCTGAGCAAGGCTACAGCAGGTGTAATTCTAACCATTGTGTTTATTTTAAGAGGTTGGATAATGACAGCTACATTATTTTGTGTTTATATGTTGATGACATGCTTGTAGCTGGGTCTAACATGGATCACATAAGTAAGTTAAAACAAAAATTATCAAACTCTTTTGCTATGAAGGATTTGGGGGCAGCAAAAAAAATCCTTGGTATGAAAATTTGTAGAGATAGGAAAAACAAAAAATTGTTTTTATCTCAGGCTAATTATGTTGAAAAGGTGTTGTAGAGATTTCATATGGAGAATGCAAAAGCTTTCAACACACATTTTCCTAGTCATGTCAAATTCACTAAGGATATGTGTCCAAAAACACAAGAGGAGGAAGAAAAAATGTCCAAAGTACCATATGCTTCAGCTGTAGGCAATTCAATGTACGCCATGGTATGCACAAGACCGGATATTGCACATGTCGTAGGAGTTGTTAGTAGGTATTTGAGTCATCCCGGAGTTGAGCATTGGAATGCAGTAAAATGGATTCTCAAGTACTTGAGAGGTACATCCAATAATTGTTTATGTTTTGGGGGGTCTAATACTAATTTAAAAGGCTATGTTGACTCAGATTTGGCAGGGATATAGATACCAGGCGGAGTACCACAAGTTATGTATTTACAGTTGGTGGGACAGCAGTGAGTTGGATTTCTCGATTGCAGAAGGTGGTTGCTTTATCCACCATAGAGGCAAAGTATGTTGTTGCAACAGAAGCGGAAAAGGAGATGATATGGTTGCAACTCTTCATGGAGGAGTTGGTAAAACAATACGTTGGAAATTACTTGTTTACAGATAGCCAGAGTGCTATACATCTTGCAAAGTTTTTTGCCTTGCATTTTAAAACAAAACACATATAGTTGAGATATCATTTCATTCAGTTAGTGTTGGAGGATGGACAGGTCAAGTTGGACAAGATACATACATATGTCAATCCAGCAGATATGCTTACGAAGGCGATGACAAGGGAGAAGTTGAGCTCCTCTTCAACTTCGATTGGTCTTCAAGGTTGAATTAAAGTATAACATAGTAGCAAGGTCCAAGGTACTTATTTCTAGTGGGAGATTGTGTTGGTGTGGAGCCTAATCAATCTCCAAGTGGGAGATTGTTGCTATGTGGTAACTGATCATGCTATAATATACAGGCCATGGTATACTATACACCCCGGCACGTATCCTTGTAGAAGTTTGGGGCCAGGGAGGGCCCCGGGTGGGGGTTCGGGGGTGGCAGCCCTTGAAAAGTGGGGGTTAAGGGGCGGCAGCCCCCGAGAAAAATTTTCCTCCTACTTTTTCATGTGATCACCGAAAAAGGGAAAAATCAAGGAAAAAAAAGAAAAATTTGATTTTGTAGAACCCAAAATCTAGAAGCTTCTAAGCTTGTTAAAAAGGGGTTTGGATGGGTATTATAGTATGATGAAAAACATGATTATTCACAAAATTGTAATAGGTTTTACACTGGATAATAAAAGTATTGGATGGTTGCGGTTTGGTGGGTGTAGCCCGAATTGGGTGAACCACATTAAATTCTATGTGTTAAGATTTATTTTGTATGTGTTTTAGTTTCTCTGTTTATTATTTAAATCTGCATTTAATTGTTAGATATCTACCATTTCTAACCCTAACACATGATTCTTAGAGTATCCTTCACAAAGGCAATACTTTAACATTTTCTCTATGATGGTTTACATGACAACATTCATATACAAGGGGCAATCAAATGTAGTAGAGTGGTTTGTATTTCTTATAGAAAATATATGCTATATTTGGTGGCATTAAGTTAAATCCATTCATGGCTTTGACTTGGAGTATTCGGGTTTTCCACATATAATATGATTTACATTATTTTAACTTCTAGTTGGACTTACCATGTTACACAATGGTCATAATGATTGTTCATTTCCATAGACCTTTTGTAAGTGATTAAAATGCAAGTTGGTTATCACATTATCGGCTTCACCTTACATATCGACCACTTTACATCGAGCATACCATATTTCATAATGTTCATAGTGTTTGTTTATTTGGATCGGCCCATGGGAATCTTGGAATAGTTGAGATCATTCATGTTTTGCATGGTCAATGTTTTGACAACAATGATAAAGGCTTTGATAGCGTGTGTTTAAAAGTTATTATGATGTTTGATTAAAATCCTCTTGGACTTCAAGTTTTATCAAACTTTGAAAAGGCATTCTAAATTCATTGGTTCGAAAGAAGTTAGGGAAATCATTATGTCTTTTTCATTTTTCTTTGAAGACACAAACCCTAGCGCCGCCATGGAGAGTTTGCAATTACAGTGTGTAGCTGGTTTTTGAGCTTATCTTTCAGGGATTTGTGCATTGGAAGTTTGATGAGCTGCATTGAGGACTTTAGTGAGACAGTTATGAGGTTTACATAGCCAGCAGGTAATTTCTTTTGGCTGCCATGACAGGTATTTCATTTTCATATTTGAAAGATCTTGTATTGTTTTAAAAACAACTGATTTGTGGTTAATATTTTATGGAAAAATAATTTCACTTTTGCTTAACCTGAGTTTATACTCAAGGGTTTCATAGTTCAGTGGCTATTCATCGAATTTATTTGGTTATTCTTTTGAACCCATTATGGGTCTCATGATTTAACTACATTTTTTTTCATTTTATCCAAACCCTGGTTAATTTGGATACAGGTTTTGCAAATAAGAACTATTCTATATTCGTTGTATAAATATGTGGCTAGAAGCCATTTCGGTTTTAACAAAAAAATTGTATTGCTGAGAACAAGGGTTTTTGAGAAGAGCAAGGTTATGTTATTAAAGCAATATCATTTGTATTTGAGAAGGGTGAAAAGAGGGTTTAAAATTTTTATATCTCTGATCTTGATTACAGAGATTTGGTATTTCAATGAAATTACTTTCGTACGGTTTCATTCAATACACATTTTTAGTGGGCATTATTGAAAATATCATTTTGTATCCTGTTGTGATTTTGTGACTGCAAATAATTAATGCAGTTATAAGGTCCTAACAGTTTGCATTATCATGAGGTTTTGTTTCAAAAGAATTTTGTGCTTCTAACTTGAAGTGGGTGCTTCAGTTTGTTATTAGAGTTGGTGCTCCTAAATTGTTACAGAGTCAGTGCTCTAAAAAATATTGCAATCAGTTTGGAATTAAGCCTGTAAGGTATTTTGGAGTGGTTTTTCTACCCCAAGTTTTCCACTCGTCAAAATTTTGTGTTTCTCTTTTGTGTGGTTTGTGCTTATCTTTCTTAAGTTCTCATTTTGTTATATGTTAAAATGGTTTATGCAATGCTCTGATAATTTATCATAGTTTCAAGTTGTCTTTAAGATCAATGTTCAATTGTTCATGTTCATTGTATGAGTGTTAAATTCTACCATAAGTGAGTTGGTGTCTTGTGTAAAAGAAAGCATCAAAAGGTTGTTCATTCAGATTTATATGAACAATGTATATCATGCTTTGATATGAGTTGTTAAGCATTCATGTTATGTTTGGTTAAGTCATTGGAAAATAATCATTCAAAACTCAGTTTTCACATTGCATATACAAGTCACTCATTTGTTCAAGGTCAGAAAGTTCAAATATGCATTTCAAGTCAAAGAAAAAAGTTTTTATACATTACTCTAATTCACCCCCCCCCCTCTCAGAGTAATTCCACTTCCAACAAGTGGTATCAAAGCGTAGGGTCCTACATTAGGTTTTATCACCTAGGATTAATTCTGGTCTTGGAAGTTTGTCATAATGGCACATGCACCTGAAGGTCCATCTGTTACAAAAAATCCTCTATTTGATGGCTCTAATTATGTGTTCTGGCAAATCAAAATGGAAACATATATGATTTCTTTAGATCTTGATGTTTGGAACTCAATGTGCAGTAAATACACTGAACCCGATACCATACCTACAGATCATGATGAGAAAATAAAATATGAAATGAATGAAAGAGCTAAACATGCATTATTGTGTGTTTTGACAAAAGATGTATTTGTCAAAGTCATGCATTGTAAATCTGCATATGAAATTTGGAAGAAGCTTGAAAATGTTTATCAAGGAAATGAAAAGGTTAAGCAATCCAAAATCCTTACTCTCAAGAATCAATTTCAGGAAATGAGAATGAAGGATGATGAAAATATTGTTGATTATTTCTTAAGAATAGATGAAGTTGTCAATGCAAGAAGAGGTCTAGGTGAAACTATTGCAGAATCTGATGTTCAAAAAGTGATTAGGACTTTGCATCCTAAATTTGAGTCTAAAGTTTCTACTCTTGAAGAAAAGAAGCATTTTGATTCACTTACCTTGGATAATTTACAAGGCATATTAATAGCATATGAAATGAGGATAGGAAGCTCTGCTTCAACCTCAAAAGAGACTACTTTTAAAGTAGAAAAGAAAGAAGATTTAGACAGTGAATCAAAATTGTCTGATTCTTTAGAAGCTCTTTTAGTAAGAAAGTTGAAAAATAAATATAAAGGAAAAATTCCTTTCAAATGTTTTAATTGTGGAAAATTTGGTCACTTTGTAGCTAAATCTCCTTATCCAGATCAAACCAATGATGATGAAAAAGCAGAAAAACAATTCAAGAAAAAGACTTGGAATCCTAAAAAGAAGTTTAACAATAATCTCAAAAAGAAAAAGAGTCTCTTTAGTAAAGAAGACTCATATGTTGAGTCAGATGAGTCCTTAAATTATGAAGATGAAACTTTATTCATGGCTAAGATTACTATACAAAAGGATTCAAGTAATCAATCAAGAAGCCAAATAGAAAATCAATTTGAATTAGAAGTCTTGAAGGTGAGTTACTTTGGGCTCTACAAGAAATCAAAAAGTTAAAGAAACAAGTTGCTTCACAAGAGAAAATTCCAAATAAGGTGATCACATCTTTACAAATTAAACTTGATGATTCTAGGAGAGTTGTATACAATCTTAAATCAATTCTTGCTGACAAAGACAAAGAAATTCAGAGGCTTGAAAAGGAAGTAGTCATACTTAAGAAACAAGTAGAAGGTTATGAAATCACTTTGCATTTAAATGATTACTTGGAAAGCAAAAACAACATAAGGACATGACTGGTATAGGTTTCAACACTAGTGAATGTTCAAATTAGAACTTCAAAACAACTCGTAAGAAGCAATATTTTGAGCATAAAAGAAACAATTTTAGATTCAATGCATTCTTCCATGGTTATTGTTTTTACTGCAGTAAATTTGGGCATAAAGTGAGCAATTGTAGATTCATGATGTCTAGAACACCAAGGTTTGGTCACAAAAAATTCTTTGGTTTTCCAAATACAATCAGATGTTTCAAATGCAACACTATTGGTCACACATCCAAACAATGCAAACAAAATAAGTCTATCACAAAGAAATTTTGGAAACCCAAGTTTGTTCCAAGTGTAGAGCAATCTATGCTTGTCCAAACTGAAGAAAGCATTCTAGGTGTTGGATAGTGGTTGTTCAAACCACATGACTAGTGATAAAGACAGATTCTTGAAACCTGAAGATTATGAAGGTGGATTTGTTAAGTTTGGTGACAACACTGGTATTCAGATAAAAGGTAAAGGTTCTTTACTTCTAAATGATGACACACCAATTTATGATGTGTATTATGTAGAAGGATTGAAACATAATATTTTAAGTGTTATCCAAACTTGTGATAATGGATACCATGTTACATTTGGTTCACAAGGTTGTGAAATAAAAAATAACAAATATGGTAAAATAGTTGCAACCAGTTTGAGAACTTCTGGAAATATTTACAATCTTCTTGACTCTTCTAATCATGAAAACTATGAAGGTATGTGCCTTATGGGTCAATTAGAAGAAAACTGGTTATGGCATAAACATTTAGGGCATATAAACTTTGACAATCTCGTTAGAATAAGTAAAAATCAGAATGTGAGAGGTTTGCATGTCTTAAGTAAACCAGAAAATGCGGTTTGCAAATAATGTCTCAAAGGAAAACAAACTAAGGTGAGCTTTAAATCTAAAGAACATTCTTGTACTAAGCCATTGCAGCTTGTACACACTAATTTATGTGGTCCTACTAGGACAGAGTCAATAAATGGTAAAAATTACTTCATGTTATTTGTAGATGACTACACAAGGATGGTTTGGGTAACCTTTCTCAAACATAAATCTAAGGCTTTTGAAATATTTAAAATCTTTCGTAAAATGGTTGAGAAAGAGTCTGGCATGAAACTTAAATGCTTGAGATCAAACAAGGGAGGTGAATTTACATCTCAATAATTCATTGATTATTGTGAGCAACATGGTATAAAAAGGCAATATGATGTTGCAAGGACACCTCAACAGAATGGGGTTGTGGAGAGGAAAAACAGAACAGTGAAAGAAATGGCTAGAACAATGTTAGATAAAGCCAAACTGCCAGATATGTACTGGAAAGAAGTTGTTCATACAGTTGTTTACATTCTAAATAGAGTGCAAATAAGAGTGAAATCAAATTTCACTCCATATGAGCTTTGGTATGGTAAATCTAGCTCTATTAATCACTTCAGAATATTTAGTTGTAAGTGCTTTATTAAAAGAGATGATGAAAACTTAGGAAGCTTTCAATCTAAATCTAATGAAGGTATCTTTTTAGGATATTCTACTCATAGCAAAGCCTATAAATGTTTCAATAAAAGGATAAATAAGATTGTTGAATCTGTTAATATCAAGTTTGATGAAAGATTGCTCCTAGATTTTGATCATGTGCAGGATGATGAAGAGGAAGTTATGGCAAAATTTGATATCACTCCTAAATCTGTTGAAGTAGATGATTCACGATAGGAGGATGCCTCAAGTTCTAAAGTAATAGCCCCAAAAACACCTTCCAAGATTGTTATGATAAATCATCCTCAAGATATGATAATTGGAGATAAAAGTGTAGGAGTCTTAACAAGAAGAAGAGCCAAAGTTGATGAGCAAGCACAAATTGTTGAACATTTTTGTTTGGTAATTGAATTTGAGCCTAAAATTGTTACTGATGCCTTAAATGATGATTTTTGGTTGAAGGAAATGCAAGAAGAAATTAATCAAATTGAAAAGAATAAGACTTGGGAGTTAGTCCCAAGAGCTGATGACAAGAATGTCATAGGTGGCAAGTGGGTTTTTAGAAACATACTGGATGAATGTGGCAAAGTGGTTAGAAACAAGGCTCGATTTGTGTGCAAAGGATATGCACAACAAGAAGGTATTGATTTTGGTGAAACCTATGCACCTATTGCTAGAATTGAATCCATTAGAATATTTTTGGCATATTCTTGTTTTAATAATTTTAAAGTATATCAAATGGATGTCAAAACTGCTTTTCTAAATGGATATTTGGATGAGGAAGTTTTCATGGAATAGCCTGAAGGGTTTGTTGTACACGATAAGCCTAATCATGTTTACAGGTTGAAAAAGGCCTTGTATGGTCTAAAACAAGCTCCTAGAGCTTGGTATTCTAGATTAGATACACACTTAACAGCAAATGGATTCAAAAGAGGTGGTGTGGACAACAATCTTTATGTCAAACGGGAAGATAATGATAATCTGGTTGTTGAAGTATATGTAGATGACATAATCTTTGGATACAACAATGATGCCTTCTCTAAAAAAATATTAAAAATTATGGAATTAGAATTTGAAATGTCAATGTTAGGTGAACTAACATTTTTTCTTGGCCTCCAAGTTTTACAGCTTGAACAAGGAATATTTTTTTCACAAACAAAATATGCAAAAGAAATGTTGAAAAGGTTTCAAATGGATGACTGTTGTCTAGTGAGCACACCAATGGTGACTGGTTGTAAGTTGTCTAAAACTGATGATTCTCCTAATGTTGATCAATCTGAGTACATGTCAATGATTGGAAGCTTGTTATATTTAAATGCCTCCATACCAAATTTAATACAAGTCTGTATGGTATCTAGATTTCAATCTACACCAAAACAGTCCCATCTTACTGTTGTAAAAATAATATTCAAGTATATCCAGGGTACTCTTGATTTTGGTCTTTGGTATCCTAGAAATAATGACTTTACATTAATGGATTTTACTGATGTTGATTGGGTTGGTTTCCTAGATGATAGGAAAAGCACAATTGGTGCAGCATTTTATCTTGGTGATTGTCTTGTTGCTTGGCATAGAAAAAAAAAAGATTTAGTTTCATTGTCAACAACAGAGGTTGAATACATTGTAGCTACATCTTGTTGCACTCAGCTTCTTTGGATGGCACAAACACTATCAGACATGGGTATTGATGTTGCTAAACCTGTTTCCGTCTTTTGTGATAACTCCAGTGCAATTAATTTATCAAAAAATCATGTTATGCACTAAAGAACTAAGCATATTGCAATTAAATTAAATTTTCTGAGGGAAAAAATTTTGGCTAATGAGGTTTTTGTGCAATATGTACCTACACAAGCACAAGTGGCAGATATCTTTACTAAGCCTTTGGCTAAAGAAGTATTTGAAAGACTTCGGTCTAGATTGGGAGTTGTCTCTCAATCCTTGCTCTCTTAATGTTCTATCATTGGTTCAGAGGGAGCCTTTTAGCTCTCTTTGTAGTTTCTTGTTGCTTTCATGGTTTATTTGTTGCTTTATTGCTCTATTTTAAGTTGTTTCAGTTACAATTTTTGGCATTTCATTTCTTACCCTTTCTCCTTATGAAAAAAAGGGGGAGAAATATGGTCTATCTTGGGTTGGCATTGGTTGGCATTTTTTGGCATTTGGTTCAGATGTTGGCACTTCATTTCAGATGGCTCAGTTTTTGCCATCAAGGACAAAGGGGGAGTTTGTTGACTTCTCTTTTGTGCTATTTGTCCTTGATGTCAAAATTGATTGGTTCTTGGTTTGGCATCGGCATATTCATTGGTGCATTTGGCTATTGATGTTTCAGTACTTGATTATCCAGTGCTTTATGGATAGTAATTTGGATGGTTTATTTTCAATTTTGTTTTTTGTGGTACTTATCATGTTGGATTCATGTGCAGAGGATATATATTTGTTCAATGGAATTGTTCTTTCATACAGGTTATTTGGCATGGCCAACTTCAGTGATTACATAAACATTGTTAAGATATATACAAATGAAGGGTTGAAAGTTGTTTCAGATGCTAGTAATGGGAATATAGAATGGCATCTACAAGTTATATTGGCGCATGATTCTTAGAGTATCCTTCACAAAGGCAATACTTTAACATTTTCTCTATGATGGTTTACATGACAACATTCATATACAAAGGGCAATCAAATGTAGTAGAGTGATTTGTATTTCTTATAGAAAATATATGCTATATTCGGTGGCATTAAGTTAAATCCATTCATGGCTTTGACTTGGAGTATTCGGGTTCTCCACATATAATATGATTTACATTATTTTAACTTCTAGTTGGGCTTACCATGTTACACAATGGTCATAATGATTGTTCATTTCCATCGACCTTTTGTAAGTGATTAAAATGCAAGTTGGCTATCACATTGTCGACTTCACCTTACATATCGACCATTTTACATCAAGCATACCATATTTCATAATGTTCATAGTGTTTGTTTATTTGGATCGGCCCATGGGAATCTTGGAATAGTCGAGATCATTCATGTTTTGCATGGTCAATGTTTTGAAAACAATGATAAAGGCTTTGACAGCATGTGTTTAAAAGTTATGATGTTTGATTAAAATCCTCTCATACTTCAAGTTTTATCAAACTTTGAAAAGGAATTCTAATGTCATTGGTTTGAAAGAAGTTAGGGTAATCATTATGTCTTTTTCATTTTTCTTTGAAGACACAAACCCTAGCGTCGTCATGGAGAGTTTGCAGTTACAGTGTGTAGCTGGTTTTCAAGCTTATCTTTCAGGTATTTGTGTGTTGTAAGTTTGATGAGCTGCATTGAGGACTTCAATAAGACAGTTATGAGGTTTACACAACCAGCTGGTAATGTCTTTTGGCCACCATGACATGTATTTGGTTTTCAAGTCTGAAAGATCTTGTGTTGTTTTAAACACAACTGATTTGTGGTTAAGATTTTACAGAAAAATAATTTCAATTTTGCTTAACTTGATTTTATACTCAAAGGTTTCACAGTTCAATGGCTATTCATCGAATTTCTTTGGTTATTCTTTTGAACTCATTATGGGTCTCATGATTTAACTACATTTTTTTCAGTTTATCCAAACCCTGGTTAATTTAGATACGGGTTTTGCAAATAAGAACTGTTCTATATTTGTTGTATAAATATGTGGCTAGAAGCCATTTCTCTTTTAACAAAAAGTTTGTATTGATGAGAACAAGGGTTTTTTAGCAAAACAGGGTTATGTTATTAAAGCAATATCATTTATATTTGAGAAGGGTGAAAAGAGGGTTTAAAACTTTTATATCTCTAATCTTGATTATAGAGATTTGATATTTCAGTGAAATTACTTTGGTACTGTTTCATTCAGTACACATTTTTAGTGGGAATTATTGAAAATATCATTTTGTATCCTGTTGTGATTTTGTGACTGAAAATAATTAATGCAGTTATAAGGTCCTAACAGTTTGCATTATCATGAGGTTTTGTTTCAAAAGAATTATGTGCTTCTAACTTGAAGTGGGTGTTTCATTTTGTTATTGGAGTTGGTATTCCTAAATTGTTATAGAGTTGGTGCTCTGAAAAATATTGTAATCAGTTTGGAATTAAGCCTGTAAGGCATTTTGGAGTGGTTTTTCTACCCCAAGAGAGTTTTCCACTCATCAAAATTTTGTGTTTCTCTTTTGTGTGTTTTGTGCTTATCTTGCTTAAGTTCTCATTCTATTATATGCTAAAATGGTTTATGCAATGCTCTAATACTTTATCACAGTTTCAAGTTGTCTTTAAGATCAATGTTCAATTGTTCATGTTCATTGTATGAATGCTAAATTCTACCATAAGTGAGTTGGTGTCTTGTGTAAAAGAAAGCATTAGAAGGTTGTTTATTCAACTTTATATGAACAATGTATATCATGCTTTGATATGAGTTTTTAAGCATTCATGTTATGTTTGGTTAAGTCATTGGAAAACAATCATTCAAAACTCAGTTTTCACATTGCATATACAAGTCACTCATTTGTTCAAGGTTGAAAATTTCAAATTTGCATTTCAAGTCAATGAAAAAAAAAATTATACATTACTCTGATTCACCCCCCCTCTCAGAGCAATTCCACTTCCAACAGACATTATGGTCCACCTTTCCCAAAATTATTTGTCCTCAAGCAATTCTAATTCCATCCCAAAATCACCATGCTAAACCAAACTGAAACTGAATATAATCTCAAGGTCCCAAATCAACCTAGGAGATTGATAGCACCAAGTGATGTAAGCACTGCACTGCTAGATGCCAGCACAAGAGACCACCAAATTAAAACTAAACTAAAACACCATGGGAATAAATTCCAAAAGGCCAACATTGGCTTCATCATCTTCAGTTGTTGAATAGCAAACCCAAGTGATACTGTGATTCCAAATCATCCTTAGGACCACTGTTCCTCTAATTTGTTGTGCTACTCCGATTAAAACATCTGAATACCCAAGGTGGGGAAACATATCTCAGACCACAAAATACAATGCACCAAACATTTCAATGTCTGGGTCCCATATCAATTTGTAGAACCTCCAAACCTTGTCATAATTTTTATCAACAACAAAAATGTTTTCAAACAAGTCACCAAACCAATGTCAAACAAAGAACCATGCTCCACAATCCATCTCAATCCAAAAGGATATACAATCACTGAAAAAACTCTAAAATCTTCACATATTTCACTTCAAGAGCCTCAATTTGACAAATTAAATCAGCTAATAACTTGTTGCCCCAAACCATCTTTTGATCACATTTTCTTTCCCAAGCACCATTTTATGATCAAAAGTAATGAACCAATGACAGAAAAAGAAGGTAGCAGCAATCATAGGACTGGAATTTTGTAACTTATCTTTCCAACAAACCTTTTTATGCTTACTAATCTTCACACAAATATACTTGGAATCCCAAATACTATTTTTCAATTGGAGAGATTTCCCAACACAAGAGAAAATGATCACAACTATATTTTGAATATAATGTGTTGGTATATCCCCTTTAGAATTTTCAATATTACCTTCTTTCCAAGTAATACTAAGATCCCAAACCAACAACAATGAAGAACCACTTCTCAGACGGAGAACTATTCTCACCTGAATCCTCTTATTTGCTCACACTATCTGAATTGATGCTTCTTGAAACTCCAAGAAGTATTCAACCAACCTATGTTCGTTGAAGAAATTGAATCTGTAAGGAAAGCTTAGGTGCAAAACAAACTCTCCTAACACCAAAACCTCAGGGAAGAATGTAGATATGACTTTAAATTTTGCAATTACAGTTCAATAAGATACACTTGAAAAGAATTAACAAAAAAGAGAACTAGACACATACACAATTGGACACCAAATTTATGTGGGAAAACCCTTACAGGAGAAAAACCCACCACACCAAGAAAAGCCTCTTCGTATTACAGTAAGGAAAATTACATACAGAGATCAGACTTAACTTTATGATGTCAATTTTATAGCAGCAACATTCACTGATCAATCTTGTACAGAATAGTAATCTTACAATGCTCTCAGAAGCATCCTATGAATCCACTCAGATCAATACATGTTCAATCGAACAGAAATCTCCAATACCCGAACCGATCATTGTCATCTGTTAAAGAGTATATCTCATTTTGTTCATGGTTTGTTGATCTTCCACATAGGAACAGTCGTAATAGTTCAACTACCAACAGTTCTCCATCCACTTCACTCATTGGTTCAAAACAGACCACGTCGGACAATCGTTCGATCAAAATGTTCAACTAAATCGCATGTCAGTGAGACACTAGACTGTGTCTCTCCGATTTCAAAATTTTTGAACACATAGCTATCGGCAAGACCAAAGGTATTGGTAACACCCTAAGAAGTCAGACCGATAACAAATCAAGTATCCCCGATATCACAAGAAAACCAACTTTCCATCAACAAGAGATCATACCGAATGCAAAACCATTGGCCAAACCAACTCTATTGACAAGACATCTCACCGATGTCCATTGTAGAACTATCGGCAAGACCGTTGTTGTCGCTAGGACTTCACACCGACATCCATCACAAGTAGCTCTATCAGCAAGACCATCGCTATCGGCGAGAGCTCATACCGAACACAAATTGTCGGCGAGAGAAACACTATCGCCAAGAGTTCATACCGAATGCACCAATCTGTCGGTGAGAGAAACATCCATCGGCATGTTGCTCAAAATGTTAACTTCATAACCACCGCATAAAAGTTATGAATTTACCGATCCCCGCGACAAGCCAATACCACCATCGCTCAGTCGAAGAAAACACAAACTTCGTAACTCCCACTGCTGGTTAGAAAGTTCCCAAATGTCGCAACAACGAAGGAAGTCAGTCATTCGGGAAATTATGAAACTTTCAAACTCCACGAATAGTTTCTTAAATTACAGAAATTACTAATGCAGCGACAACGAAGGAAGTCGGTCAGTCAGGAAATTGTGAAACTTCCAAACTCCACGACAAGGTTACAAACTTAGGAACTCCAGCGATCGGCCGACAATGAAGACTTGAACAAAGATACAAGCCAGCAAGTTGTGGCACAATTTCCACCAATCTCCCACTTGACGAAGACTTACTAACTTCCTTCAAACTTAAAGTTAATGAAGGTCATGGGCTCTAAGGCCCATCGAACTGGCACACCACCTGTACTTGTCTATGCTCACTAGTTTCGTCAATGCATCTGCAACATTTTCCAGAGTATCCACTTTTTCTAAAGAGACCTTTCTATCCTCCACCATATCTCGAACAAAATGATACTGCACATCAATATGTTTCGTCCTGGCATAGAAAGTAGGATTTTTTGCCAAACAAGTAGCACTCTGACTGTCACAGTAAATTGTAATTTTCCCTGCATCAAACCCAATGTTAGAACACAAAAATTTTAACCAAATTGCTTCTTTATAGGCATGTGTTGCTGCCATGTATTCTGCCTCTATAGTGGACAAAGCAACTATAGCCTGCCGCTTACTCATCCAACTAACTGCACCACCATTCATCATGAAAATATATCCACTTGTGGATCTTCTGTTGTCAATGTCCCCTCCCCATAGCCTCCACATAGCCTCGAATGTTGAGAGTCCTCTGTGATTCAACCAAATTTCCATGGTAACACAAAGCATATTCTGAAGTGCCCTTTAGATATTTGAACACTCTTCACAGCATCCCAATGTGTCCTTCCAGGATTTTCCATAAAACGACTAAGTACTTTCACTGCTTGGCCAATGTTTGGCCTTATACAAACCATTGCATACATTAAACTGTCAACTGCACTAGCATAAGGCACTCTGGTTATGTCTTCTATCTCAGTAGGAGATTTTGAACAGTCTTCAATAGATAGCTTTGTTCCCTGCAAAACTGGAACAACTAGTTGCTTGCACTCAATCATACAAAATCTCTCCAGAACAGTATTAATATACTTACTCTGACTAAGCCAAAGTTTTCTATTCTTCCTATCCCTAGTTATTTCCATTCCCAGAATATACCTAGCTGCACCAAGATCTTTCATTTCGAACTTTGCAGACAACTAATATTTTAGATCAAAAATCATTAATTTACCATTGCCTATGAATAACATATCATTAACATAGAGAGCAATAATAAGAACACGATTATTTTCAGCTTTGTAGTACACACAATGATCAGATTTCAATCTTACAAATTCCAATGACAAAATAAAAGTGTCAAACTTCAGGTACCACATTTTAGGAGATTGTTTTAATCCATACAGAGATTTTTTTAACTTGCAAACCAGATTTTCTTTACCTTTTTCCACAAAGTGCTCAGGTTGGGACATATAAATCTCTTCTACAAGGTCACCATGAATAAATGTTATCTTCACATCCATCTGTTCAACCTCTAAGTCATATGCTGCTCCAAGTGACAAAAGAAATTTGGTAGACGTCAGCTTAGGTACAGGAGAAAAAATTTCTCCATAATAAATTCCCTCTACCTGGGAATACCCCTTTAGCAACCAACCTCACCTTATACTTCTCCACACTGTCATCCAGACCTTTTCTTTTTTAAATACCCATTTGCAGCCAACAACTTTTCTGCCTTCAAGCAAGGGCACCAAACTCCAAGTATCATTATTTTCTAATGATGTCATTTCTTCATTCATGGCTTCCAACCAAGAGTTTGAATCAGGCATTCTAATTGTCTCTTTCACAGTCCTAGGCTCATCAGTTCTATAAATTAAAGCATAGGCACAAGTAGAATCTAACATAGAAAACACATACCTATCAAGTTGCTTTCTTTCACATATTGACCTCCTCACAGGCTGATGTTGAGGTTGTTCTTCTTCAGAACTCTCAGAACTACTTGAGCTCTCCTCAATTTCATGTACATTTTGAATTTTCAATTCCTCTTTATCTGGTGTTCAAGGAATTTCAACTACATCATTTTTATCTTATGGTTTTGTCTCTGACTACAAATCCAAAGTAGAAGGCTTCAGCTCACGAAAAATAACACTTCTGTTGTATAGAACCTTCTCTGTATCAAGATTCCAAAGCTTGTTCCTTTTATGCCAGCACTATAACCAATAAAAATACATTTAGCAGCCTTGTTTTCCAATTTAGACCTTTTTTTCATTCGGCACATATGCATATGCCTCATAGCCAAAGACACAAATGTGTCTCAGAGAGGGCTTCTTTCTAGACCATGCTTCCAAAGGTGTTTTCTCAATAAGAACAGAATTAGAACAGTTTATTAAGTACTATGTTGTTGCAACTGCCTTAGCCCAGAACTTCTCCTCCAAGCCAGCACTGCTTAGCATACTTCATGCTCTTTCCATTACTGTCCTGTTGAACCTTTCAACAAATCCATTTTTCTATGGAGTGTAGGGTGTAGTTTTGTCTTTTAATCCCATGATCTTTACAGTACCTTTCGATCAAAAAAAACTCACCGCCATTGTCAGTCCTTAAACATTTTATTTTTCTTCCAGTCTGATTTTTCACAAGGTTTTTAAATTTCTTAAAACGACTAAACACTTCTGATTTATTTTCAAAAAATAAACAAATGCCCTTCTTGAATAATCATCAATGAATGATACATAATATTTTGATTTAGACAAAGAAGGAATATTTACTGGACCAAAAACATCAGAATGTATATAATCAAGTAAACCAGAAGGTTTGTGAGGACTGGAGTAGAATGAAACACAGTGTTGTTTACCATATATGCAATGTTCACAAAACTCAAATTCGAGGTTACAATCATCAATCCCTTCAACCAGGTTTTTATTTTTCAAGGTTTTTAAACCTTTTTCTCCAATGTGGCCTAGCCTATGATGCCAGAGCATAGTATTTTCTGCTGGAAGTTTAACTTCCATAGAGTTTGCACTATCAAGAACTTTTTCCTCATTTTCTCTGAGTAGCTTTCTATGACTTTGCAGAGACACTATTGCATTGCACAGCAAATGCATCCAACTTATACAAGGTACCAATACGAGCACCCCTAGCTAGCACCATTGAGCCTCTAGTCATTTTGTAACCATTTCCAAAAAACCTGACTTGAACTCCAACATCGTTCAGCTTACTAACAAATAGTAAATTTCGAGCCAGACCTGGTATATGCATTACATCACTGATTCCCTTCACTCTTCCATTAGGGAACTAAATTCTGACTCTTCCACAGCCAACTATTTCTAGAGATGAATTGCTTGCCAAATATACCCTTCCACCATCGTATTTTTCATACTTAGTGAACCAGTCTCTATGAGATGTCATGTGGAAAGATGCTCCAAAATCAATCAGCTAGACATCATCTGATGTCTATGTAGCCAAGGCTACAATGAAAGCGTCTGCATCACTCTAAGAAGAATCATTGTCGGAAAAATTCTTCTTCTTCTTTTTCTCCTCTTTGCAATCCTTTGGGACATGACCAGGTTACCCACAATTCCATCACTTCACCTTGGACTTCTTGCCATGAGACTTTGATCTCCCTTCTTATTTCGATTTGGACTTCTTGTCCTTCTTGCATTTTTCTTTCGATCTGCCTCTAACAGCAAGAGCCTCCTTCGCCATCTCAGAATATTTTCTTCTCATCTCTTTTGATAGCAAAGAAGCAACATCTTACATCTTAAAAGTGGATGTCATACTCCCAATAGCCATCACCAAGTGATCCCAAGAATCTGGCAAAAAACATAACAATAGCATGCAACGATCTTCTTCATCAATCTTCACACCCACAAATGCTAATTGAGCAATCAACATGTTGAAAGCATTCAAATGATCAGCAATAGACGCTCCTTCCTGCATTTTCAAAGAGTACAGCTTCTTCAAGAACAACTTATTCACCAAGGACTTTCCCTGATAAATAGTTGTCAGTCTTTTTCACAAAGAAGATGTTGTCTTTGCTTCATAAACATTTAGAAGAACAGAGTCTTATCAGCCCCTTTGATTTTCGATCTACAAGGTCCCAATCCTCTTGCTTCATGCTTGTAGGCTTCGTTCCAAACACAGCAAGCCAAAGATCACGATCAACCAACAGATCTTTCATTTTGAGTTTCCACAACTCAAAATTACTGCCATTGAATTTCTCAATTTCAATCTTTCTTGACATGCTTGCCATCTTAATCTGTAATTCGAATTACCAAACTTCTACAAGACTCCCACTGAACAAAATTGACACAAAAAACCCAACGTACCCACAAGGATAACACAACTGGCCAAGCTCTAATACCACTTGTAAGGAAAGCTTAGGTGCGGAACAAACTCTCCTAACGCCAAAATCTCAGGGAAGAATGCAGATATGACTTTAAATTTTGCAATTACAGTTCAATAAGATACATTTGAAAAGAATTAACAGAAAAGAGAAATGGACACATACACAATTGGACACCAAATTTACGTAGGAAAACCCTTACAAGAGAAAAACCCACCACACCAAGAAAAGCCTCTTTGTATTACAATAAGGAAAATTACATACAAAGATGAGACTTAACTTTCTAATGTCAATTTTATAGCAGCAAAATTCACTGATCAATCTTGTACAGAATAGTAATCTTACAATGCTCTCAGAAGCATCCTATGAATCCACTCAGATCAATACATGTTCAATCGAACAGAAATCTCCATTACCCGAACCGGCCATTGTCATTTGTTACAGAGTATATCTCATTTTGTTCATGGTTTGTTGATCTTCCACACAAGAATGATCGCAACAGTTCAACTACCAACGGTTCCCCTTCCACTTCTCTCATTAGTTCAAAATAGCCCACGTCAGACAATCGTTCGGTCAAAATGTTCAACTAAATCGCATGTCAGTGAGACACTAGACTGTGTCTCCCCGATGCCAAAATGCTCGAACACATAGCTATCGGCAAGACCAAAAAATCAATAACACCCTAAGAAGTCAGATTGATAAAAACAAGTCTCCCCGATATCACAAGAAAACCAACTGTCCATCGGCAAGAGATCATACCGAATGCAAAACCATCGGCCAGACCAACTCTATCGGCAAGACATCTCACTGATGTCCATTGCAAAACTATCAGAAAGACCGTTGTTGTCACTAGGACTTCACACCGATGTCCATCACAAGTAGCTCTATCGGCAAGACCATCACTATCGGCAAGAGCTCATACCGAACACAAATTGTCGGTGAGAGAAACGTTATCGCCAATATTTCATACCAAATGCACCAGCCTGTTGGCAAGAGAAACATCCATTGGCATGTCGCTCAAAATGTTAACTTCATAACCACCGCATACAAGTTATGAATTTACCGATCCCCGCGACAAGTCAATACCATCATCACCCAGTCGGAGAAAACAAAAACTTCGTAACTCCCACTGCTGGTTAGAAAGTTCCCAAATGTCGCGACAACAAAGGAAGTCGATCAGTCGGGAAATTACGAAACTTTCAAACTCCATGACAAGGTTCTTAAGTTACAGAAATCACCAATGCCACGACAACGAAGGAAGTCGGTCAGTCAGGAAATTATGAAACTTCCAAACTCCGCGACAAGGTTATAAACTTAGGAACTCCAACGATCGGCCGACAATGAAGACTTGAACAGAGATACAAGCCAGCAAGTTGAGGCACAATTTCCAACAGAATTCAGAATCTTGTGTCATGATTTGCTGGAAAGATTCTATGAATCCTTCATCAAATACAATTCTAAAATCAATCACTCTAAGAGAAGATGGAGATGTATTAAAGTCTAACCAGAGGCTCACAAGCATCCTCATCAAATAATGAATAAAAGCCTCATCAATACACCAATCAACTATTTGTTGATGAACAATAAGAATGTCTTCATTTCTTTGTGATCCAAGAGTTACCATTCCTCGTTGAATGGATGCACTAGGAGTAGCAGTAGATTCAACTTCATGCAACTCACATATCAACTCTCCAATGCTAGAAGACAAACTAAAATTTCCTCCTTCAATCATTTATGAAGTGATTCCTTCATCATTTTCAAAAAGATGATTCACAAAAACCTTACTAACACCTTCTTCATACAAGAGATTATCAAAAGCCTGAAGAACTTGATGAAAATTTGAATGCTTCGGTCTCTCAAGACGGCATTCCAAATCATATATTTCTTGTATGAGATCAAGCTCATCAAGAATTTCATAAAGCTCCTCTGCTCTTCCTTGTTTTCTTGCTCCCAAGAACACTAAACAATAGAAATCTGATTCTCTACTTCAATTAGAACCTCATGCACTTCCCGCAACTTGGCTTTAGTAAGCTTGTTCCACTCCAATGCCTTGTCAGCAAATTTGGCCACTTGGTCTTTGTCACAAATGATGTGCAAAAAACTGGATTTAATTTCCTCCAAGGCAAACTTAATGGACTTCATATCAGCAATGGAAATGTAACAAACATCTACTCTTGGCACATCATAAATCAAATTTTCAACATGCCGATGAATTCCATCAAGCTTTGACAGAACTTGAATTCCATTTTCAATAGTTTGTGAACTTGAACTGCAATTTTCATATGCTAGCTAAGATGAAATAGTACAACTTTGATGGATAAAGATTTCAAAAATGGTTTGAGTTGTACTCCTCAACTTGCCTCACATGTGATGGACACTCTTCATCATTCCATCCATAGTGTCTTCCAATTCCTTAGCCTTTTGCCTTAGTTTGGCTTCAGGTGAAGAGAAATTTGTCTTATAACTACTAGAAGCTTCACCTTCCATGTTGTCTTCTACACATGATTCTAGGGAGTTGGTCAAATCAACTTTGTAGTGGGAAGAGAATTCAGCTTCCTCTTTCTCTTTCTCCTCTTTAACTTGACTTTTAAACCAGCATTCTCTGGAATTGTGAAGAAGCAATTCGCTGGTTGAACACATATCTTCTACTAACTAAACTTCTCCTTTATTTGGATTTGCACTTATGACCTCTTCATACATCTCTATGTCAACTCTTGTTCCCAAAAATTCTTCCCTTCAATCTTCAACTTGAGACTCTATCACAAGTCGACTCATTGTTCTCCTCTATAGGAAACATGAGTGCCTCACTAGACTTCAAGGCTTCTTATGCCACATTGCATTCTTCTATAGAATGCCTAGATTCTTCATGTGTTTCAAGAACTATTGTGGACATATTGCATTCTTCTGAAGAATGCATGGACACTCCTTATGTCTCAAGAGTAGATGTTGACTCATTGCATTCTTCTGTAGAATGCTTGGATGGGTGCAAATCCATAGATAACCCCTGAACTTCTTCTATGAATTCAAAGGGATTCCAACTTTCATTCCCCTCTTCAGCATCATAAATTTCCTCTTTGTTCTCAACAGTCTTCTTCAAAAATGGTTTCAACTTTTCTTCACACTGACTGAAAATTTCATTAACTAACAAATCAACAATGAGAGAAATCTGCTATTCACGTTCATAAGCATTCTTGAGAAGGGATTGGACACTTTCGGGAAGAGTATCATCTTTTTTGATGGTGTCAATTAGAACATTCTTAACAACTACAAACACCCCCTCTTCCTACTCACTCCAAGTCGAAGTGAAAAGATAATTAAACAAATGGTAAATCTGATTTTTCATCTCCAATTCTATCATAAGAACGCAAGTTCTTCTGAAAATGTCTTTAAAACAACCCTTCTTGAAAACAAACCACTCCCAGTTTCATCCAAATATTGAAAACTCTCCACTATCATATTTAATATGACCTTCATAGTTTCTTCATCATAGGGAAATTGTGGTTCCACAATTCTTATCACTTCCATGAAGCAATTAGAAATCAACAACTTGGTTTCTTCATCTGGATGCCCCAGCCAATAGGGTTGATTCGGAAAGGTTACTATAGGTGCGAACGCAAGTTGCATCTCCTTAGAAGGTGATTGCTTCAATTGTTTCAAACATTGTTCTAACAAATGAAGAACATTCTCTTCATTTTCCCTTGACTAAAATTCTTTGTCAAGTCTTTTTCTAGTCATATAGAGAGTCTCTGCTAACTTCATCTCTTCTTCATTAGCCATGCCTAACTGTCAACTTCAAAACTGAACTCAAATCTTCCCACAAGTTTTGTAACTGTTGATTGTATGCACAGTAGTCAACACACTTGTGCAAAGAATTATCCTTCTTCACAAGAACTACTGCTGGAGCAAAATGAGTTTCTTGATTCCTCAAGGCCTCTGAAAAAATATCAATCTTAGGTCATTGAAACTGAACTCTGTTCTGACCTCTAGTGTAGAATTTGATTCCTTTGTCACTCATATGTCAAATGACTTTCTCACAGCATGGCAGGATCTTCGGCTCTAATACCACTAAAATATACCCCTTAGATTTTTCCTAGTTTTTTCACAACACAAACCAACACTACGCCAATGATTAGCGTTAGCTTCCAAAAGATAATCAAATTGAATGTAACCTTCACCAAGAATGTTCACCAAAATCCTTTGAAAGGCGATGTGATAGCATATGGGAAGGGGTCGTTATCAATCAAATTGGAATGACGAACAGTATTGAATTGAAGTAGGTGGAGAACCGACCATCAAGATTCCACGCTACCACTTGTTCAGTGGAGGGGAAGATATCTACAATGAAATACAATTTGTCTGCTAATAGCAGGCATCCACTCAACAATGGGAATTTTCCACTTAATCAATGCGTAAGATACAAAAGATACCATGATTAATTCCTCCACGCTGGCGGTAAACCATCTAGGCGTCACAATGTTTTGAATTAAACACAAGTAAATGTTGAAATAAAAATGACTAGAACAACACTACTATTACTAGCATTTACAATGAGCTTATTACAATAAATATACAATAAAAATATGCTCTAAACTTCTGCAAGAGTTATGCTATACTTTTGATTTCAAATATGAGTTGGAACATCAAAGTATTTGAGCATAGACCAAAATTATAAAGGTCTAATATGAAATACCAATAAATTGAAAGTACAAACCAACAAGCTGAACCAACACCAAAAGCTTATTTCTCCCTCTAAACACCTTCAATGCTCCTCAAAATTGAAACAATACTTTCTAAAGGTTAGGCAACCAGAAATCAAGATTATTTCAATGCCAAACACATACCATAAGTCCAACTCGAATCCCAATGAAGAGAAGAAGGTACAACCCTAGCAAGAGGTACAACCTTCTCTAGAAAATTCAAGGCTTCACTATTAAATCTGAAACTTTACAATATGGGGCACCATGAGCATAGGTATTGAATGAGCAAATGCCTAGAATGCATAAAAATTTGTACGAAGATCTATGATCAAAATTCCTCTTCAGCCAAGCAGGAACCAAGAAACATAAAATTTGATAATAACATCAAATCTCCAGCAATGAGCTCAATATGTACTTCTGAATGAAGCACACTCTCAATCAATCATCTAGGGAACCATAGTTTCAAGCCTGAAGAATGGTGTAAATAGCTAAGCTCCCCCTTAGCTGGGTTCTAAATTTAATCCAATAACATTTCGATACAATTAACAATGGATGATTAATGAATGAGCAATGGCCTACTTTTATAGAATTAAAGGTGATTGTTGGCTTTCCCTCTATCCTCCAAAGGGACGCCCAATTCTTTTTTGCAATTATTTAATTTTTAAATCACCTTTATTCCTCCATCCAAGGCGTTTAAAACTTGAGGAAATAATCAATAAAGTATTTAATCTTTTTTCTTAATGTGGCGTCCAAACCTCAGAGAGATTTACTTTAGAAATATTTAATTTACCCCCTGATGAAGCGTCCACCCTCCAAGTCCC
This sequence comes from Sequoia sempervirens, assembly GCA_007258455.2. Lineage (NCBI taxonomy): Eukaryota > Viridiplantae > Streptophyta > Pinopsida > Cupressales > Cupressaceae > Sequoia > Sequoia sempervirens. The sequence continues at coordinate 72,820 of VDFB02278620.1, forward strand.
CTTTTTAAAATAACATGAAGTCATTATTCTAGGCTAAGGGATCATAAACACATTAAAATAATTAAATGATTTAAATAAACCATTTCTTTTAAAAATGCACCTCAGAAAGCCAAATTCAAAAAAACTCAATTATCCTGCCTGAAGAAGAAAGCTTACTCAACTATTGCCAAACTGAATACTGCCAAAAATAGAACTTCCTAAACATAGTCAATTCCGAAAAGTTGTTCAACTCACTTTGCATGTTATATCATTGTGAAGCTTTCTGAAAACCCAAAAAGAATCCGCAATCCAAATTTTGAAACTCCAATGTACTAGCTAAAAATAACAAATTCCGGAAAAGGTTGTCAGATGGGGATGCATGCCACACCATTCTGAGGCTCTCAAAAAACCTAGAAAACTCCACCAAACATGCATTAGAAACTCATACATGCAAATCTTCAAAAATGCTTCAAAACCCCAATAAGATAGAAAACCTTCATACATGCAAACCTTCAAAAATGTTTCAGAACCTCAATAAGATACAAAACTCTAATTTTACCTCTGACAAGCCTACAGGCTTCCGGAAATAGGCTATCAATCACAGAAGAGCGTTTGACTAAAATGGGGACATTACATATTTTAAATTTAATGAAAGATCAAGGAAATGTTACCAATGAAACACGTGATGCTTTATTACCCTACACACGAGCAAAGACTTAAACATTTGGTAAACCTGAAAGTTTAATGTATTTATATAGGATGTTTACATTGTCTACAAAACAAGTTAGCAAATATATTTAGCATGTATTAGAATTTTGTAATAGATTTTCTACTAAATAATAATTAATCTACTATAAAGTATTCATACCAATATTTCCAAAGACCATCCTATAAACTCGATGTATGTTATATGAGCTTTAATTAGATTGTTATGAATTAAATATGAAACATGGGTTTAAGTTGAGTGTGGGGAGCATTCGACTTCAGAAGAAATCATATTATCTGCATATCAGACTAAATTTTAGAAGCAGCATCATGTCACACGCAATAAAATCATCCAATCCACAAAATTCAAGTTAATATCCACAATTATGTTTTTGCATATGCAGATAACTGCCATTTCTAATTTCTATAGTTACCTATGGGGGAACATGAGCTGGTATGGGGGGTGTGGGTACCACTATGCCACTTTCAAAAAAAGTTGGAGACATTTTTAGAAAAAAAATATTCATACAATGGATATGCAACTTTAAAGATGTAAAATACAAGAATACTTAAAATAAAACTTTTAACATTAAAGTATTGAAATAGATGCTAATGGAAGCAAAGATTAATTATATTGATTTTTAATTGTTTTGATAATCATCATCATAATATAAAAAAATTATTTTAAAGTTTAAACCATTAATATTTGGAGATGGTAAACAAAGAATGGGAGGGTTATGCCATTATTTTAAATGTTGTCCTTAAAGATAACTATATTTTCATTCAATTGATAAAACTCCAATGCCTAGATACATCTTAAGAATTTGATAAGAAAGTTTTCTACTACAATTTTTTTTATAAATTTTACTGTGAAAAATAGAAAATTTTAAGTCCTCTAGTACATTTCTTTAATTCTTTTAGCTTTTGTGAGCCACATAGCAGCACTTTCAGAAAACCTAGTGTAATTTATAGGAAATGTCTGAGAAACCTCTATAGGAAGCTTCCCAATTTTCAAGGGATGCTTCTACAAGATGTATATAGATGTAGTGAAACTTCATCTAAAGTCTCCTAATGTCTATAGACACATCCCCTTATGTGTCTTCATGACAGACATGCATTTCCAGTATGAGCGATGAGTACCAAGGGTCAGGGTACGAATCTTGTGGTAAATATGATATTTTCACATTTTTCATGATTCCATAATGCTCGCTCCATATGTGCAGTCAAAAACAATGGATGCCATACAGAATGATTGAATTGTACAACTGAAAAAATGACAATCAAGATTTGTTCATAGCAAAAAGTTAAAACCATTTAATCAAAAGAACTTTCTTCAGCACTCTTTGCTTATCATATCATACATACAACTCTTTCCAAGTGTTGTGCTACTATTTCCTAAACAATGTTGGTATAAATATCAAGTCAGGACATTTATACAATTTTTAGAATTTATTTATTATTAGAACTATTTTAAAAAGTCCAAGTTTAGCTCATTTCATAAAGGGAAACTTGCGTAAGATTTTTCTTTAACAAGATTGACCTGACTGAAAACTGATGCCAAACATATTGATATTACATATAATATCATCCAGAAATAGGTCAAAATTTTCATATAAGAATTTAGAAGCATAACTCTAACTAAAACACAGAAGACTCAGATGATTAGATGCCAATATTTTTGGCTGTTGAATTGATCTCAAGAGCTGCTTGTGTGAACTGCTTCGCTCTGAATGTATGCAGCATGTTCTTTCATCAAAAAATCAATAAGTGGTTTCTCAACATCAATACCTGGCCCTTCTTTCTCAACCACCGTCTCACCTTGATCTGTCACAATAATAACCCTTTCTTTTCGGGTCAAAAGTTCATTTGCAACCACAGCATGCACCCCATATTTCTTCTGTGCTGACTTTGCTTTCTTCAACAAAATCTCGATGTCTGTCTCAAGCTGTTGTCAAAACCCCAATTACTTATCACAATGCTTTCCATGTTAGATGAAAAATATTATATTACTTCATTTTTTTAAACCTTAATACATTTACATCATTGTTCCATGGGGTCACATCCCCCTCTCAAAAACCAGTGTTTGGGAAACAGGGACATCTAGGGATGTGGAGGAAATGTCTCCCTGCTGCTCCCTACTGCCAAGAGGGTGGGAACATTTCCGGGACACCCTGCAGAAGCACAGAGCATCTATGGGGTATTCCCTCCCGATACGGGACATTGAGAGGATGTTATGATGTTCTCAGGGCAGCCTGGATAAGTCCCCATAGCCTGGGCAGCAATAAATGTTAATTTAAAAAAAAAGGCTTGTGTCATTATAACAATATTGATTTGTGTTAAAGCTTTGAACAAATAGGCAACGTGATGGCATGTGCAAATGGTTGAACTTGGAAGAAAAATGGTTAGCTTGTCCCCCAGTCAACATAAAATATTTATGTGTTTAATACATGCCACTTTTCATTAGCTTATTCACAAACAGTTCTATTGCTATATTGTTTACATTTTGTAAGAGAGAAGAAGAAACCTTAAAAGATACAGCAAATGCTGTTGGAGCCCAGAATTTCCTCAAAAGTGTCAGCATTTTTGGCACTGTAACAAGCTGCATGGCTAACTTTCCAGATTCGGACTGAATTTTATGTTCCATCTATTAAGAAACAAAATAAGTACCATTTAATAGCATAATCAGTGGCATACCTGAGGAATTAAAAAAAATGGATGCCTTTATCCCAAATCTACTATATAATTTCTTAAGCAGAAAAATATTTTCTTCTTGGTTACTGGTCCAACCCTCTTGGCATGGAAGTATTCCTACCATAGAATCCCAAGGTACATAAAAATCTGAGACAGCTGCTGCAAGATAGAACATTCCACATGCTTCCAAAGGGTTGAGTGCCAAAGCAATAATTTGTAGCATCTGCAAGATGCTAATGCCATAATTATAACAAGTTACCACGTTTCAAGCCTTAAGAAAATTGGAAATGTAATAATGAATACTGTCTCAATATCATACCACGTTGATTGGAAATATATTAGAAAATTGTCAAGGAGAAAATATAGTAGTCTTTTAATTGGGCAAATGTTATAATATTCTAATTGAAAAATTACCAGTAACTCCTCTAAATCATTTCCTAATCTTTTCTTATTAGAATTTTGTTACTGGTTCAAATATCCCCCCAAAACATATAATTTCTCACTATGCATTTCAAATAATTTTGATTCTTAAAATTCTCCTTGGCTCAATAAACTCAATATATACTGTGCAAATCAGCATATAACACAAACATTTTTCTCAGAAATGGCTTCGTTTTGGGATTTATGTCAAGCTTAACATACTTTCTTATCATGGAATATGCAATAATTATAATCATTTGTTTCATTGTAATTCATTTCAATCATGTGCATTTACTTTACAAATTACAACTATTTCATATGTTCTAATCCTCTTGGAGTCGTATTTATTTCTGTTTCAGTTCAATAACATAAAGATAATATGTACGAAGGATTATACATCTCAGCTCCACAAAATTTCTTGAACCATAAGGATCATAAATATTTCATCGGAGGTCCTAAGGTCCATGCATACAATACAAAGTACAAAGATGATAGAAAGGGCCATATTGCTATGAATTTTGTAAAATGGCAAGTGAAGGCATATGGAATTTATTTCTTAGTTGCCAGTTGCTGTATTTGTTTAGAATCAGTAATGTACCTGGAAAGAATATTCATCAATTGTATCTCTCCCATCACAACTAATGCATTGGCCTGATCATCCTGGATCCTTACAAATCTCACATGCTAAATGCTTTTGGAAACACAATCTTGCAATTGCAAATCATAATTTATTAAACACATGTGACTCATATCTTTCAAGGACATTTGATGATTGACTCATTGCCACTTGCCTATCACTTACTTTGCATGAAAAGCTGCTATAAATGCAAAGAACTCTGTTAATTTGCAGGATTCTATGAAATGCTAAAACATCTTAAAAACTTGGCAGCCTACTTAAATACAGGTACACATACATCCCAAGATTAAAAGAAATATGGGTGTGAACACATCGTGTCAAACAACATTGATTGTGATACTAGAATCTTATAAGCTTAATATAGATGATGTGTCAGAAGAAACTGCAGAAGTACCAGTCATAGGAAGAAAAATTATAATTACAACGAAAAATTTATTTTGTTATATGATGCTAATATTGGACATCCAACATACTATTGACTATATAGCAGAAATAATGGCAGTTATTCTGAGTATCAAATTGGCATCAGATTGCATCAGGGACGGTGTAATTAGTCACTTGCACCACTATTCCATCACTTACCCTCATTCAAGATTTTCTACTTGCAATTTTGAGATTATTCCTCATACAATGTTGGCATTGTTTTCACTTTCATGATGATTAATGAGGCTCTCTGAAGCAATCTATCTCACTGTTACATACATCTCTTTACAATCATTCTTCCTTTTTCCATATCTAGTGTTGATGGTTTCTCAAGTGCTTCCAATGGCTTGTGCTAAAGTCCATAACTAAACCCTTGAAACTCTTGACTACAATGGAGGAGTTCCCTCAATGAGAAAGGACAGGTAAAATTTTGGGATCGAGGGTTCAGAGGCTGTAACAAACTATAGTTTATATCCTTGTCATACACGTTTTACTTTTCACCCTTTTTTGCAGTGATATTACAATCTTTTCACTTTTTCTGGGGCAAGATGGCAAAAGTATTTACCTTTTTGTTTCCTTCTGCATGTATCTCAGTTTTTTTAACACATGGTTAGCATTTATGGCATCTTCTTCCTCATCTCACCAGGCTTTCCCTGAAATCAAACCTGCTAGCATAAGGAGAACAGCAGAAGGATCTTCAAGAATGTTCAGTGTGTTCATTAACCAGAAAGGCCCCAATGTCAAAGAAACTCTTGCTGTTCAGCTTTACAATTTTTTAAAGGAGTTAGGAATAAACTGTGTTTCTTGACTTATAGGAGAAAGAGCTTGAAGTTTCTTTTCCTTCTACAATTAAAACCACCATCCACTCTGCTCCAGCTCACATGGCTGTCTTCTTGGAAAGATACACAGAATCAGCCTGCTTTTGGTGGAGCTGCTTCTCATGTTGCAAAGTAGAGAGCTAAGATAATTCCAGTGTTCTATGCAGTTAAGCCTTTTGATCTTCACTACATAGAAAAGGGCATGTAGACGATGTGTTTACTAAACATAAAGATAAGGGCAGGTACCTGCAGAAGCTTAAGAAGTGGAATGAAGCTCTCCAATCTATTTCATTTACCACAGGCTAAGAAATCAATAATTTAGAGTAAATTTTCTGTGTTTCCATACTACCTTGTGAGAAGTCAATTAATTGCTGCTTTCTCATTTTGGATTCTTCCTACTCGTTTGTTTCTTCTGTTTAGATTTTTCTAAATGTAAATATGAAAATCCTAAGTGAGTTCAGTTAGGAAAGCATTAAGGAGGTTTTAGCTGAATAAGGCTTCACTTCTGGGCATGCCAACGTGGTGCTAGTTTCTAGATGTGTTGTTTGACCAGGAGCTTGTAACTTTTATTGCTTCCTGTGGAATCCTACCTAAGGCTTGGAAGGTGTTATGAAATGTTTCCAAAAATAAAGAAGATAGTTTTATTCTGATTAAAGATGAAGATATAGTATATGTGGCCTTCCATTCATTTCATAAAGAAGAATTACTGTTATAGATTGCAAATATGGAGAGTGCAATATTCAGATAGAGAAAACCTACTCTGGTGACCTCAAGGGTGATGATGCTAAATCAGCTCTTGTTGAAAAGGGAGCTATCAACTGATTCCTGCATATTCTGGCAAGCTCGGTTTTCAAAGCTAAGGTGAATAGACTCTTTATTCCATATTATAAAGTTGCTTAATGGTGAAGGATCCCTGTTTTTGCATTTCAACATCTAAATTCCCAAACAATTCAATAACTACCCACTTGCAGTTTCAAATCTAATGCAGTTTCCTTTGTTGATGTTATTGGTTAATGGGATATATAATTGATCAGACTAACACAATTCTTTTTTGGTTGAGTTTTGTGTGTGTGTGTGTGTGTGTGTGTATATATATATATATGTGTATTATCATGGCTGCTTCACACAGAATATCATAAAACTCATCTAAAAGTGCAGCATTAGCCCAAAACTTATTGATCTTAGCCTTAGTAAAACTTAAAGTCAGCAGTTCTTGCATCAAAGGTATCTGTAACTTAGGAAACTGAAGCTCCCAAATATAAGAGTCCATGCGCTTAAATGCCATCCTTTAAAAAAGGAAGCTAGAAATTTGTTATATATGTCAAGTAGCTTTGAAATCTGTCTCTTGTTTTAAACTTTTAAGACTATTAATGTTAGAACTTAATATTATACATTCATTTATGCTTGTTGATTCTTCATCTTTTTATACAGAAAACCTATGCAATCACAAATTGTGCAATTTTGCAGGGCCTTTTAGCACACATATTAATTTAAATTTTCTTTTACCCTACCAAAAAAAAGGACTTGTTGGTCAAAGGAAGGAAAAATAATTGGTATTTCTAAGTACAACTGTCATTGAAGTAAGTCAAATGTTATTGTGATTAAGCAATGCTCAAGCGGTTGAGATGGCCATTATAATGCAAAACATCCAGGGTTTAACACTGGTGAGAACAGCCCATAATATTAGCATGTTCAAGTAGTTTCATATTTTTGTAACCCAATATTAGTTATTTCAACAATTCCATGTTGAGGTCCAGATACTTGGTAAATGACCTTGTGAGAAGATCATTCATTTTGTTGAATAGCTAATAATTGAATATTAGGATTGTTTATGTAAAATTATGTTGCATAAGAAAAGAGAAATGCCATTGAACATTTGTTTTATTACTTCAGGAATTGACAAGAAAAAGCTATAATACAAATAATGTTATACACCTTTATTGTAAACTGTAACCACATTTAACCAAATATATCATGTCATATAGAATGACAAGGCCTCACATTCACCAATGTATCAAGGGTCTATTACCTTGCAGATCTTTGCAAATGCTCCACTCTTACATACCAATGATATGCACACATAAAGGATAGTGCATATGTGGCACTATTAAAGCAAGAGGCAGCCTGCTTGTATACAATGTCAATTGGAAATGACTGACTGTTCCATTGAAACTATATCAAAATGCCCCATCCCTTCAATTTAAAAAAAAGATACTCATTATGTTCTATGCAACACTATTAATCCTTATGAACAAAAATATGCATTTTATTACAACTCTCACTAAAGCCTTTCAATTTACATTACACAAAAAAATTACACTCAATTACACATCATAGTTGGTGTAACGATTGCACA
>VDFB02278621.1:0-22364 GCA_007258455.2 Sequoia sempervirens
GTGAACGTGCTTAGATATTGAATGGATAACCAGTTCAATTCTAGAAAGGATGACTAGTATTGCAATTCTTGAAAGTTGATTAAGAGGGGTCAAAAGTTTGGGCCCCCCTGGCCTGCAAGAGTGCATTTGACCTTTTGAGTTGTAATTTTCACTTTGCAACCTTCAACAAGATGCTCCAGTTCGGCTCTCGTTGCTAGGAGTTTGACCGCTCTGACGTTCGTGCTGATGGTTTCATCGTGACAATTGATCAACTCTAAAGAGGTCTTCTTGGGAGTCATGAAGCTTGAAAGCAACATCTGGTGACCCAAAAAGAGGGGTGTCTTTTCCTAGGAGGGTGCATTTTCCTCTACATAGCCAAATTTTCACATTCTTCAACATGCCTTTGCCTCCAACATTTTGCACTTAATCTTCATGTATGAGCACTTGACAGGTCCCGTGGACTGGCCAACCTGCCTTTGCCTCCAACGTTTTGCACTTAATCTTCGTTTATGAGCATTTGACAGGTCCCGTGGACTGGCAACTGGATTCATCACGAAGCTAGAAGTATTCTGAGTAGATGCCTTGGAGAAGACAGCTACTAAAAACTTCATTTGGTTGCTCTTAATGTTGGGTGCCCCTAGCCTGTAGGGGTGCAGTTGCTTTGATGAACTTCAATTTATCCTTCGTTTTACACGCTCGTTTGATCAACAGCCATTGCCATTTGATATATCTTCTGAGTTGGTTGCTAGATTCATCGCGAAGCTAGGTTGAATCTGAGGAGATCGTATGGAGATTGCCAATCCAAAGACTGACATCTAAGAGCTTTCATTCTTGGGCGCCCCTAGCTTACAGGGGTGCAATTTTCGTGATTGATTGTTGTCTTTGATGACTCTCGCTTTTAGCATCTTCTATCTTCACCTCTATTTGTCAGTGATTGATGAATTTGATGAACTTGCTTGAGGATGCATAGAAAAGCTAGCAGAATTATGAAGAGGACGCCCAGTTTTGCAATTGTTAACAACTACAGTTGGCCTCTTGAATTCATGGGCACCCCGTGCTAGCAAGGGCGCAATGGGCTCCAGAGTTGGTCATTTGTTGATGATTTTGACCTCCTCGCGCTTTGCATTCACTGTCTTGCTTGATTAGTTTGATCATCATTGCCGACGATGCAACTGTGTTCACCGTTGTGAGTGCATTCACCATCTTGTGTGCATGGACAATTGAAAAAGTTGACCAAGGCATTGACCGTAGTATCTTTCTTGCAACAAGGTATGCATCTTCCAGACTTAGAATAGTTTCAACCAATTTCAACTTTTGAAATTCCCCTCCATCGTGAAGCATCTTTTCGAGCATCTTTCACCATGGATCCTTCCTTGAAGCATTTGAGGCTTAGATCTCGATACCTGGTATTCGCCATCTACCATTAATGGCCTCGAAGGTCCTAGCTTTTATCCTGAAAAAATGTAATAGGCCCACAAGAGCAAACCTGATATTTTTGTGATTTTGACTTGACCAATGTGATTGTGAAGTGAATTTATCCTATCAAAATCATTTTGAGTCATTTCTAGAAAGGTCCTATTTTTTAGGGTTTTCCTAAAAACAAGGGTCTAAAACCCTAATTTTCAAAATTTCAATAATTTGCAAGTATCCTATTAACAATAAACCCACAAAAAGCCCATGCTTGGTTTGACCTAAAATCGACTTTTAACGACAATTTTACAAGATTTAGACCATTTTAATCAAAATACCTTATTGAAGCAAAAATTTTATTTTGGGTACAACAAGGCCATAGTCCTAGACATGCTATTACACACACTTGTCCAACAATTGTGAGAAGGCCTACAGTGATGTGGAGATTTGAACTTGAGCCACTCTCTTTATGACTATTTACATCACAATTCCTTGGAATAAATCTTCTTTCATTGGAAACAAAGATTAAATAAATATTGTTTCAAGTAGAGCATTCTCTAGTTGGAGAGCTCAAATCCTTCAAGATAAAGTTACCTGAACATATATGTCTGCAATAACTCTCTTCAGAAAAGTAGTGGACCATTTGCAAGTAAGTGCCAAAGAAGAAATGCTACCTCCCTTAGCATTTGTAGGGATAGATATGATCAAATAATATTTCTATGCAATTCTTTTGTTCTTGATAATGTAACATTAGACTTATGGTTTTAACAAAAAAAAGAATAAAAGTCCAAAAAATGAAAATGAACCTGTTAATTGTGCTAAGATAAGAAGATATAATGAACACAATTGTTTTTAGAATATCATGCTTCTTTACATGTGCATTCATTACTACTGTAAGAATTATAAACACTAATGTCCCTTATTTATGGTCTTTCTAGTATCTATGGGAATTCCAATATTCTTGGAGAATGCTAACTTTTCATGCACTTTGGGGATGTGAAAAAAGTAATTAAATAAACAAATTAAATTGTCTTATGATAACTTTATATTATTTTCCTAAAGACAACTTATGTTTATTTATTTATTTTAAAGAAGGGTGGCCAACATCACTAGTGTTTTTAAAAAAAGGCCAAAGTGATAATACTAGACACGGGTACAAAGTGATGATTTAAAAGGTTGTCTAAAATGAAATATTAAAAGTGGCATAAAAAATAAGGATTAAAAGTATTATCAAATTAAAAGAGTTTGGAAAGTCACTTTATTTTTATTATTGAGGAAAAAAGTGAAATAAAAGAGAAATTATTTTAGTTGCCCTAGAAGTGCCTATAAAAAAATATCTTTGAGAAGCAGAGATATTCTTGATATTCTTGGCATTTGATATTTTTATTGAAACACAAATTATGGAGTTGAGTAAATTTCTACAGCCCTAGGACAAAAACCCTAAGGTGAAGATTGGTTTTGGGAGTGAAAGAAATTCCCTAACCAATATGGCATGATTAATTCAGGATCACAGGCTGTGATACAAGAATAAAGTTTAAAGATTTGTGGGAATTAAGCAATATCTTACCAGATTTGCATAACTGCTGAAAGGTAATATTTATTGTGATTTGTAAGAACAAATAATTAGTTTATGATTGATGCTTATGATATACCCTTGTGCAAGCTGGGCACACCATATAGAGGAGAAATCCTGAACATTTTTGGAGGGAGTGCCAAGGGTTTTAAAGAGGGTTTGAATTCCCTATTTCCAGCTGTACCAATAAACATCTTCTGAGGAAGGAAATACAACTATTGGAGGAGAGCAATTTGGATATTCTAAGGCAGAGTAAGGGTTTGACTGGGCGCAGCAATTCTGGCAGTATTTTGGTTACTAGTTTCATGTCTTCCCACCTTGCCATGAGGCTCAATCATCCATGAAAACAGTCGGTGAATGTGGGCAGATGGCGCTAGGGTTCTAGGAAGATTCTTGGAGCTGTTTCCTCAAACCTATAAGGCAGATCTGTAGCAACAACTTCTGAGTATATGTATCGACAAAATATTATAATGGCAGTTCATATTTGTTGTGAAGACTGTGACATTGTACATGGTCAGAATTTGCATTGTTTACACACCAGTTTGATAGATGAACCTTAAAGTTGCTGTTTACTTGTTCCCAACTGTTAATATCAGATTTAGAGCAATTTCAGTTGATCACATTCTTGTTTGGGTACTGTTATAAATTTCATTTATCAAATATTATCTTGTATGCATGTTCTATACCACATCAGTGCTTCCAATTTGAACATCTTAATCAAATATTCAAGACAACATAAGTTATAAAGTACAATGATTTTGCAATTTCACATAATGTTCAGTTTCCTACCAATTGTTTGACAAAATTCCTGTGAGCCAAAAAGGTGATTTGAATGTTTAAATCAAACTTCAGCTCAGACATCCTTATTCAAGCAAGTCAACAATCTTGTTAGCAGCAGTTTGAAGCATTATATATCAGAACAATAATCCACTCTATTATATATGAATTCCTGATTTTGTATCAGCAAATTGAGTTGTATGAGCGTTGGGAACTATGTGTAAATTTATCCAAAAACTAATGCGATCAGCCTTTCCATCTTATTCTTGAAATTTGAGTGATCATTCAAATGTGAAATGGATTCATTGGTAGTTACAGCTGTTCACAATCAGTAAATTCGTAAATTCTAATGTTCCACCAAGTGTTTGACGAAATGTCTATAAGTTGAAATTGAAAACAATTGCAAGTTTGTTGAAATTTCTTGGTAGGGGCATTACATGTAATGAGCATGAAAAACAACAATGATCCCTTTGTGTCCCTTGAATACTTACTTGAAGATACTCAAAGAGTGTAGAAAACCTTAGTGCCAATAGACAACCTTTCCCTACCGCCTGCACAGAAAATGAATCCAGATTTTCTTATGCACATATAGAATAAAATACAAAAAGAAAAAATTAAACAAATTTCATTCATGTCAAATTTTGAGTTTTGCTCCCAAAGGATCATACAGATTTATAATCTTGAATTGCATGCTTCACAGATTCAGCATATGACGGGGACACTGGAACATGCAAACAATCAATTAGAAACCCCAGCCATGAGAACTTGAACAAAAAAACAATCAGTTAAAAACCCCAGCCATGTGGAGTTGAACAAGAAAAAATGGCAATTGTGCAGCTTAACACTATAAAATAGGATCCAAATTCTAGCAGACAAATATTACTACCAGGATTTTACTATACAAGTCCATGAAAATCTTAGTTATAAGTTGCTCCTAATCATTTATGAATAAAACCATAAGGAATGATGATGATTGCATCATCCACTAGAAATTGAAAAAGGTGATAAGACAGAAAAGGAAATACCAACCTATTGGCATATGCATACTACAAAGAGAATTAATCAAAAAACCATTAAGTAGCTGATATTAAACAAATACATTAATACTGATCATAAACTGATATTCTAAGAAAAATATTTGAGGAGATTAAGGGGTACCAAAGAATTCTTGGGTTGACTGGGTAAACATTATGTAGCAGAATTGAATGATGAACACTGACTTTATTTGGTAAGGCCTTTTGAAACTTGGATTGTAAACTCTTTCCGGATCATATCTGCCAAAGTGTATATTGTGTTTTCTGTCACATCAGATCTTCAAAATTGTATGATTTGGTGAGAAGACAAGCTGCAGAGAGCTTGTATGTCACTATTGCAATATTGATATTTTGCAATACCATGGTTCTTAGTTTATATAAATTGGAAGCATAAGGAAATGTCAATGTGGTTGCATCCATTTGGCTTAGTAAACACTGGATGAGGTTATTTGCTGCCTATAATGTAGTGTGGGGTATACTTGAACCACCTTCTTAATATCTGTAATCATGGATTGTGTTCACATATACTCCATAATCATTACAACAGAACCTCATCACATCCCCACTGGAGTTATGGGCGGCCTTATTGTGATGCAGAGATATGAACTTGCATCACATTTTTACAAGTACCCCTTTGAGTTTGTTACAGCTCAAACATTGTAACCCTTGGGTTTTGCCCTCATGACCATGCTTGGAATTGAATTGTCCACATCCCTTACATTGAGACTATGTTTGGTTATGTATTTCAAAGGCAATGTTAGGTGCAAATAACCGCTTTCATGTGATTATGACATTGAGAATGCAATAGTTGGTACTTCTGTCATAACTGCGATTATTAACGAACTCTTTATTTGCAAGTGAAAGTATTGATTTCATGAGATTAAATTTAAATGCATATTATTTAGCCGTTGAGAACGATCTAACCACAGTCCTTGTCAGTGGATGCAGGAATTGCCGCCGTCATGAGAGAAAGGGGAATATCATCAGGGAGAGGACACGATTAACAACGGATCAATTTTATTGTCTATCTCGAGCCGGTGTATGACAATTATCTAAATCATAACTTGGCCATAAATAATATAAAGTAATTAATTACTCTGTAAGTCAATTTTAAATATATATACATATATTAATCTTTAATTATTTTTAAGAGAATTGGAAATTGATTTATAATGCTATAGTAAATAATAAATTAGAAGAGGAGTGAACTATGATTGAATATTAATTTAATACATGTAGATATTAATTACTGGCATCGAATGGTTATAATTAATTGGAATTATATTAAATTCTCGGGGAAAATCGAAGTGATGAAGAAATCTCTTTTGCTCCCGCACCATCTCCCTTCTTGAACGCACCATCTCCCTTCTTGAAACGTCCTAGAGTGGCAGACGAAGGGATGGGGCGTGGGAAGAAGAAGCATTTTCATATAAGGGAGGTGAAGAATCTTCTGGAGGTTAATCGTTTTTGAGCTAGTCCTTCAATCCCTATTGCTCTTATTATAATCTTTCATTAAAAATCTGGAAGGGCGGCCTCTGTGGGGGGAGATCTTTAATCCGAATCTGTTTCTTTCATTTATGCCCTTTGTTCCATTCAGCAACGAACTTGCTTATTTTCCTTTTACCATCCAGAGTTTTGGAAGCCGCATTCTTTCATCAGGGAATCGAATTTGAATTGTTTGAAGTGAGGCGCTATTAGCAAGTTAACTCGTATTCCAATCTCTGCTTCTTGATATCATGGAATTTCTGTGGTGTCTTTCGACCAGTCTTGAGGAAGAGTTTCCTTACGCCTCTCCTTGTGCGGGTATTGTCTGTGGCGTGTAGAGATCTTTTTCGAGCTTGGGGATTCACCAATTCCTTGAAGGCAAGTAAACATATCTTTCTTTTGTGAATGAGATTTAAATTTCCATTGCTCCATATCTTTATCGAATAACATTCAGTTGGCAACGAAAATACATGAGTATGATTTAAATCGAATTAGTTACTCTTTGTTGAATACGTTGGGTTGACACCTAATTTCTTGTATATAATCTTTAGCCCTGTTGAGTTTGGAATCAAAGCCGACCCTGAAGGCAGATTCTCATCAAATTTCTTAATTATTTCTTCCTGTCAGTTTAAGGATCTAATTCGCAAACCTTGGTCCTCTGTTTTGATGATCTTGTGGAGGTTTTTTTTGGACTCTTCTTCATGTTCAATCTGTGAAGTCTCTTAATTTAGAATTCCAATCACCTGAACTTGAATATAACTAAGTCAGATCGAGTGCACTAACTACTCTGCCTTACTCAAGACTCACATCACTCACACTGGTTTGATCTGGTTAGGTAACCCTTCTTTACCGTGATCTTAACGTGCCTTTAAAAGATGGGAGTTTGGTGAACACTTAAATTAAACTACGTTCTTACCCTCTCTTTCCTTTAAGTCATCAAATAATCTTATTTTATGATTAGATCTAAATCATCGATAGTAAACCAAGAATCCTAAGGTTATGGACCCAAGAGAAGAGAAATGATAAGAATCTGAATGGGATGGAATTATCCTCAGGCCATCATAACTCGTGCTTGTATATACCGAAAAACTCTTCCCTCTTCTCTGTTCTAAAGCTTTAATGGTTGAATAGTGAATTACCTGTTCATTCTGGAAATCTTGATGGATCCTAATTGTGGATGATCTGTTGATATGAATCAGGATATATATATATATAACAGCTGGTAAGATACAGAAAGCTAAGAGCCTTGTGTCTTTAATTCTTCAGTAAAAGCATTAAGTAAACAACAGGTATTTAAAATAAGAAGAAAATAACTATGTGCCTAGTCTCTTCAGCTCTATGAGTACATTAAGACATCAGCCTAAACTTAAATAAGTGGAAAGGATTTTGAATCTGGGTTCAGTTTGAACCATTTGGAAATCATCTAAGAACTTTATCAATTTGGTTAAACCGAATTCTCTTTCCTCTAGTTGGAAGTCGGTTAGTGCATATTATTGCTCTCTGAGTTTTTTTTTTGAGATACATGTGAAAGACTTGAAAATCCTTATTGCCTACGAATCTCTTTTATTATGAATGAAACTTAATGGTTAAATTATAACCTCGAACTAAGAAGGAAAGGTAATTAAAATTGCTATTATAAATTACAACTTAATCCTGAGAGTTGTCATGTCGAGCAAGGATGCGTGCTGACGGCACAGTGATGCCACAGATAATTAATTAAAAATCCTTGGCCAAGGTAGATGCCCGTTTGGCAATGTCAGCTTCCATGGCCAGATATACTCTGATCAGGGTGATTCTTCTGATAGGAGGTACCTATAGAGGAAGGATCGATCAGTAGTATAGGTTCGTGGACATCAGGCTCAGAGACATGATGATAAATTGATCCATGTTGATTACCCTCGTGAAGGGCGGGTTCTTCAGTTGAAGAAACTCGCGAGACCAGTAGGTCTTGGTTGGGCGGTAAAGCCCCTGATGATAATTCTCTTTCCCTCGGTAAAGATTTCCAAGTATGAAAGTATGGGGACGATGTCAAATGTATTCTTCCTCTCTCGTATATCCAGGTACATGCAATGGTAATTGAATTTCTATTTCATCTATGCCATGAATGCTATTCTTTATGTTAATGAACATTGTAAGATTCTCAGATACTTAGTGAGATAGTTACTTGAATTTATTCAGCTATTATATTGTTTCATAGCTGTAGTAATTAATCGTTATCTTCTGGAAGCAAATAAAAGAAATTATTATTCTTCTGCAATTTCCTGTTAGTTGTTTATGGTAATAGTTTCTTTTCCGCTGAAAATGAAATTAAAAGTTAGTTGATGAAGTGTATAATGTAACGACATCTGAATTGAATTCTCTTTTCCGTCTTGCCGCAAATGAAACCCTAGTTGGGCAGTTATGTAGTTATTGATCTGCCATGAATAGTTGGTGGAAAACTGTTGATCGATTCATGTGAATTGAAACTAAAAATTAAAAAGATAATTGCAAGTTGAGTTAGTTGGATCAATTGGAAACCCTTGTTTCGAAAACAATTTAGCTACAGTTCAGCTGAAAGTTAGTTATCAGTTGAAATTTTAAATCAGAACCGGGAAGGTCGTTACAGCTTGGTGCTCCTGAAAATTGGTGTTTCAAAATGAGGGGTTGGTGCTCCTTGAGTGGGTGCTCAAAAAATTAGCCTATAAGGCATTGTGAATAGTGGATTAAAAATATTAAGCTTGCAAGGCATTTCAAGAGTGGTTTTTATACCCCAGGAGGGTTTTCCACTTGGAAAAATCTTGTGTCTCTTTGTTCTTTTGTGGTCTCACTGCTTTACTGATTTGTTACTATTGTGTTCACTGTTTGGTTATTACTTTTCTCAATTCTGTTAATGAATGATTACATTCAACTCATGAATGCATGAATCATTGTAATATTGAGATCAAATCTAAGCTATGATTTATTTTATGAAAAATGTTTAAATTCGTTAAGAGACCTGATTCACCTCCCCACCTCTTCGTCATTTCTACCCAACAAAAATATATTCAATATTCGAATGCGGAAGGTGAATTCTCTAATTCTTTGGATTGATCTAACTTTCAGTACAAAAGAGCAAAGTTTAGGATGATTTAAGGATCAAAGGGTGATAATGATATGGATCTAAAATGGATGTTTGATGGATGATTGGAACTCATAGAGAAAATCTTGAAGGGTATGTTAAACTTTAGGACTTGATTTAGAATTGATTTGTTTCGGATTCATATTTTGGTGGACTCATAAAATCTAAGAGGTTGGATGTTGTCCTAGAGTTAAATCATTCGCAAGATGATAATTTGTCTAGGTGTGAGAAGAAGGATTCATCTAAACACTCCTATCCAAACAAAATGATTTTGATAATGAACTCCTAAATCCCAAGATGTTGGATTTTATCAAGGGATGGATTTGTTCACAAGGTTTGATAATTTGATCAAATATGTGAGAATGATATCTACAATATTCAATCAAACAAGGTGGATTTTTCATTGATTTCAAATTATTTTCCCAAAGCTTAACATAAAGATTTTTCCAAGATTTTGAAGCGCTATGATGAGATATTCTTTTGGTTTTTGATGTTCGGAAGATGGATGAAGGTTTTATTTTTGATCCTAGTGGATGTACCTAAAATGACACTTGTTTACTTAGACCTCAATATTGAAGAACAAACTTTTCTCTAAACAAGATGTTCAAACTCCCTAAAAAGATTTGGGTTTTGACAGTAATAGAACGAGTACAAACTAGGATTTTTTCTTGAAACTTTTATGTAGAAGTTAAAAAGTAGTCTTCGCCTGAATTTGTATAGCATTGAGAGACGCTTCTGATGGTCTTTCAAACTAAGGTCTTTTACCTTTGGTTTCTTGATCTTGATCTTGTGTAAAATCATTGGAGACACATGTGTGGGGTCCAATTTTTTAATCATTGCTTAATGACTTATATTTGTGTGAAACTTTGATGAAATTAAGGCAAGGGTTACCTATTGTTTAACTTTAGTAGGAAAATTGAGACGTAAATCCAAGTGTTTAGAAACCTCTAAGGATAAAATCCCAAGGGAAAGCAATAACACATGAATTTGGTCAATTGTATTTTCCTCCTAAAGGATTTGAAATTTTGATGATTATGTTAAATATTTATTTCCAAGTGTTTTTGAACAAGCAAATAATTTTTGTAACCAAGAACAAGCACAACCCTATGGATATGAAAGACTATATTTGTTGAGTCCCCATTTAGACAAGTCTAGCTACGCTTATCTTTAGCGAATGGTTAGATGCTTCACCCCATTGGCTCCCCTCAATGACACTCGCTTATACGGGGAAGCCAAGCATCAACACCCATGAAACTCCCATGGCATGCTTTCCATTTACCAAAGATCGCATGCTAGTGATCAAGGATGCCAAAAGTGGAAATAAGGATGGTACGTGGTCATGACTATCTTTTACCCAAAATTGATGAAATGAAAAATGGTTTTTAAAGGAGATTCTCATCTTCCAATGATATAAAATTATGTTTTACTTGAATTTAATAAGTAATACACTATTTTTTCTATTCAAACACGCACTAAAGTCCCAATTGATAGGCTTCCATTGAAAACATCTATAACTTTCATATTTGGTATCACATTTTAAATCTTAAAAACATGTGTCACATTATATGCTTTACAATTAGTAGGATTAAAAAAATAAAATTGAATTTCAGTGTAGTTTTGACCAAGTTATGGTCAAACATACTTATTTTATATTTTTTTAAATTTTGTAATAAAATTTCATACTAATTATTTACTTGAAAAAGAATGAAAAAAAATATGCATCACATCAGGCAGGCATGAGTCCTCTACTTATATCTAAAATCTTATAAAAAAAATGTTATTATTTTATTATGGTTAGGGTGGTAAAAAGGAAATCTACTTCTTATTTTTTCCTTGAAATTTAAGTACTACTGCATTGAAATTTCAAATTTTCACCAAATAGATTTTTCTTTTTAAATAAACCTAGTAGTTTAGAAACCACATTAAATTTTATACAATTTCACCCTTACATATTTTGAAATAATATAGACAAATTATTGAAATTTTTACGTGCTGTTGCCTCAACTCCGGGATTTTTCTAAATTCTTTGCCACTTTATGGCCTATTTTTTTCATGGTGATCTCTGTCTTAACCTGTGAAGTGTGAGGTGCCTAATGACCGCTCGCAATTCAACTAATATAGATCAAGGATTTTCTGCCACTTTAAATAACAAGGGTTTGAATTGACTTTCTGTTTCCTAGGGAGTTGGACCTTCAACGCAGTAAGAGACCATTGGTTGCCCTTTTCGGTTTGATTCGTCCATGCAGAGCTGGTACTCTATTCTAACACCCACATTTATATCTTGACTAGGAATACCTTGAAGGCTTTAGAAAGTTACCGGGCTAGCACCCTCTGAAAATCTTTCCATAAGTACAAATTCCTAAGGATGAAAAAAACAGTGCCATGGTTCTATGGCTCTGATCAAACTTCATTTAGAAACAAAGGTGTTCACAATGCAAATAGGTTTACTCACACTCACAAATTGTTTTTGTTATTCAATTTTTTAAACCCAAAAATGAGGGTGGAGGTGATTACTTTATCTCAACCTAAGATCACAAAAGAATCCTTTTGATTCTCAAGATCGCTACAAAATGCGAGAGAAGTACATATGTCATTTTCGATGATGTTAGTTTAAGTAAGCAATCACAAAAAAAAAGTAGTACATGTTCATTTTAAGTCCACAAAGCAATGATTTTGATTCATTTTAAAGCACCAAAATGAGATATGAAAATTGTCTTTTTCAATTGTTAACTACAAATGAAATCTAGTCAATTTTCCTAAAGTTCATTTTAACCCCTTTGCAATGATAATTGAAAGTTTTGGTAATGTTCATTTTAAAGCCCAAAAAACAAGTGAGTTAGTCTAAAACAGAAAATTAAAGCATATGACAGAATCTCGAAGCATTAAAAAATGCTTTGCCAACTCCAAGTTTAATGCTCAAATTTCCTCCAAGTTTCTTCAAAGATTTATTGCAAGCTTCTTGTGCTAATGAAATCCCTCCTCGTCACTTTTCCTTCCTTTACCCCTTCCTCATTTTCCTATTAAACAACGACACTTATGTGAGGATCAAAATATTAAATTCATTTTGATTATTAACTTCAAACAATAACATGATCTCAAATGAAAGGACAAAAATTTGGATGATTATGATAGTAAAAGGAGGATTTATAAGTGAATCATGCTTTGATATTGATTTCATTGAAAAGATATCACATTTGTTAGACCCATTCTCTCCCTTATCATAATCCACATCACTAAAGGTATTGAGCCAATAAATCAACCACAAAGAATAAATCTTTTAAAAGCATCATCATAATCTCAAATGTTGACTATCTCAAAGTAATCAAAATGATGTGATAATCTTTGAAAGCCCATAAATTGTATCAATCATAAAGAATACATCTTTCAAAAGCATCATCCTAATCTCAAGTGTTGAATATTTCAAAGTAATAAAAAAGATGTGATAAACTTTGAAAGCCCATAAATTGTATCAACCATAAAGAATACATCTTTCAAAAGCATCATCCTAATCTCAAATGTTGACTATTTCAAAGTAATCAAAATGATGTGATAAACTTTTAAAGCTCATAAATTGTATTGACCATAAAGAATACATATTTCAAAAGCATCATCACAAGTTCAAATTTTAGCTATTTCAAAATGGCCATAATGATGAAATTTGATAGATTAAATTTGATAGCTATCTCAAAAGCATCATCACAACTATTGAGTATTCAGAGATTAAATTTGATAGTTTTCAGGCAAGTATACATGATGCAAAATTTTAAATACCTAAACAACACATTTATGTTATAGAGCATATGCCAAATAGTAAGGTTAGTTTCTACTAATTTGCAGCCCTGATTGAAAATAGTGTGTCCCTTAGTAGAAACATTACATTGACCATTCTTAAATCTGTACCCATAGAAATGTGCACACCTTATATGGGAAAGAGAAAAGTTTGCAATTTTTTTTTTTTGAAAATTGTAAATACAATAAAAGGTGTTTAATATCGATGCTTTAAAACTACCAACCAAGTTTATATTGATAATATGCATAGCCCAGTGGTACAACCCCTACCAATAAACTATAGTCTATATTTTTATGCATTGAAGATCTTAGCATCAAACTGCCAGCTAAAATACCACAATAACGAATCAATCCAAATTTGTAAATCAATTTTCTAAACACAAAATGAAGATTTGATTGCTAGCTAGTGTACAACCAGATCAGATAAATTAATTTTCATAGTTAACTTGGACTTCAATGTATAGGAGTGATTTCCTCAGCCAATAGATTGATTTACATGATACATACAAAATGGATTTTGAAAAGGCTTTAATAACTTTCAAGAAAAAAGAAAACATGCCTACCACTGATCAAACGATGTGAAATTTGATATTGACTATGGGGCCTAACTTAAATGATGTCACCTATGCAAGTTGATAATTATTTCACCTTTATTGGCCAAGCAGCAGCCTGAAAATAAAATCCCTTCTATGCGTTGTAGAATAATACCACAAATGTATGTAAAATGTGGAAGCACTTGCAGGATATGTGAATTGTTTGACAGATTGCC
The DNA here is from genome assembly GCA_007258455.2 of Sequoia sempervirens. Taxonomy (NCBI): domain Eukaryota; kingdom Viridiplantae; phylum Streptophyta; class Pinopsida; order Cupressales; family Cupressaceae; genus Sequoia; species Sequoia sempervirens. Next base: position 13,914 of record VDFB02278621.1, read on the forward strand.
TCAAAGTGGTATGAACTCATGGATTGAAAACTTCCACAGCCTATGTGAGGTAAAAGTGTAGACTATGGATTGGGAAATGCACGTTTTTCTTTCTCTGGAATGAGCCACAGGGAATGTTTGAATTCTTTGAATTGAGCTAATGATCCATGACACCTTAAAATGACATTATCTCATGGAATGTGTTGTTTTCAGGATTTTGCACAAAGCATATTTGTATGGCAGATAAAAATAAAAATAAAAACCTTTAGGTGTGTACCTATTGTGGCTTGACTTTCAAGCAAATGCAATTTGTTAGATTTTCAAAATATCGAAGAAAGTGGAAGCATAGACAAGGAAAACTTTTTGACAAAATGCCTGATTCGAGTCATTACTACTACCAACATAAAGTAAATCAATATTAGAAAGGTAAGTGTGACGATCACGTGGCCTCATGGGAAGGCAATAACTAATGTAATGCTTAGTAGCTACTCTCATCTATGACGTGATTTCATGCATATTTTATTGGATTTTTCCTACACATGCTAGACACTTCTTAGCTCTGCAACCTTTGAGATCCTCACAATATTCTGTGTGCCAGGACACTTGATTGAAAAAAAGAGATTGATTTTGTCTACTTTCTTTTCACGCAACTCAGGACCAAGTTGTTTCTATTAAATTCTTTATCCTCTATGCCCTTCATAAAACTTGAAGTATGTATAATTTTGTGATGACAAAGATTAATGTTAAAAATAAAATTTTCCTTCATATCCCAAACAATGTTTGAGGATGTCTAATTACAAGTTTATGTGAAACGTAGATAGCTTTAAAAGAGGGAAAACAAAAATTAACACAAACTTCCTTCTACCCAAATGCTTCTTTTCCACATGCATAACTCTATCACCCCTATCACAATTACTCACACCACTCCAGTGGCTTTTACACGTTTGTTCAGTGTGCTTCTTCCACACATTAATGAGGATTATGACTCTAGTTTCAACGTAGTAGACCTGACACTTACAACTTCTCAAGCCATTTTTAACAGTCTATCAACTTCTCTAAACATGGCAGAAAAACTTATTACAAGTAATATTTTCTAGATAAAAAGGAAAAAACAAACCTTCTTATTTTATTTCCTTGTGAAGTATCTGTATCTTAACTTCTCTAGAATTTGAATTAAAAAGAATGTACCTTGTTAGTGATTTTAGTATCTAATGCCCATCACAAGCCATAACATAGATAAAATAGTGACTACCACTTAGGTAGAAAATGTATTCCAAATGCATAAATATAGACAAAACATGTTACTTTTTTTTTTCTTTTAGCCAATGAAATCTAGTGTTTAAGTTGTCATATTAGATATCAAAATAAAATAAAAAATCAACCTAAATCTGAATGCTAAAACTGAAATCATGGGCAGCCCTCCTTCTAGCGCCATTTATGAGCACCCTTCAAAATCTGCACACACTCTAAACTCTCTTTCATGGGTTAGTTATATGCAAACTTGTTAAATGCTCCTATGAAATAACATATCATGCACCAAAATGCAAACAAATAACAAAAAGGATCAAAAGACATATAAAAGCATGACATGTACCTATTCCATAGTGGATTGGTGTCACTTGTGAGAAGTGACCCTTTCCCAATCCTTGACAAACTCAAATGGTGAAGATTGTTGAAGATGCTATGAAGTGGGAAAAATTAGTTCTCAATTGAAGAGAGTAACTTTACATAAGATTGTGGATGGATTGTTGAAGAATAAGCCTTCTATTTATAGAATTTGAAATGCTAAGAGTTCCCAAAAGAGATAAATGTGAGATAAAGATTCAACCAATAGGCAAGTGCCATTTTTCAACATGTGAGTGGATGGAGGATGTGCAAGTTTTGGTCAATGTGCCAATAAATGAGATTGCTTGGCCTTTTCAAATTCAAATTTGGCTTGTTGGAGGGAGAAAAAGAGATTTAAATGCCAAGTGGGGGACATGTAAGAGGGGATTTATTTCCATGTTGGAAGGGACAAGTCAACTTGTTTTCAAATTCAAACTTAAAGGAATATTCTCTAAAGATGCCTTGTTGAGGGAAAATGAGGATTTTAATAAATGAATTAAAATGCTTTATTTATGCAAGTGGGAAAAGCTAGAGGATGTGATGGGTGATTAGATTAGATTAATCATGGTTAGATTAACTTAGATAATGTTAGGTGATTTTGACCCATTTGACATAGATTTAGGGATTTAAATTAAATCAAAGGGAGATGAAAGGTGATTTCAAATTTAATTAAATAAAGGTTTGATTTATTTAATTAAAAGGATGATGATAGGCTTAAATTAAATAAAGTTAATTTATTTAATTTAAATAAATGACCTTAGGAGATTGAATTTAATCGAATGAGGTAATGATAGGCTTAAATTAAATAAAGTTAATTTATTCAATTTAAATGGATGACCTTTGATTTATTTGATGAATGGATTTAGTGAGTTTTTTTTATTTAATGAGTGGATGAATATGAATTTAATTAAGCGCATAATGCTAATTTCACCTGTCTACACGTGCAAATGCAATCACAGGCCTCTTTGATCCTCCCACATGGCAGGTCTACAAACTCATCCAAATCATGAATCTCGTGGGATCTACAAAGATCCAGAAAAAAGACTTCCTCCATGTGGCATTTCATCACTGTTGTTTTGTCATTGTTCCATACTATTCACACATATTTGGGAAATGCCAAAATGTAGGGAAATAAATCAATATCAGGCAAACTAAACAATGCCTATATAGTAACAAATGACATCATAGAAAAATCTGTAGTTCTCTAAATATGAGTGGGGGAGAGGGGTCCATAGTGGAGCACCCTAATTTCGTGTTTCTCAAAATCCTACGTGGAAATTTCAAATCACTCCCAATTTTGTACAACAGTTTATTTGGCAAGTCATGTGCTTGTATATTTCATTTTAGGGCCACATCATCAAATATGATGCCACATGAGCATGCTTTTTGTTGAGGTATCCAAAATGGTCGAAAAAAAAAAGTGAGACCGATAGTGGTGCACTAAGTCATCTTTTATTGGTGCGTTGATGTGGCATCACATGATTTGTCACTTTGAGTACTTTATGAATGAAAAGTGTTTTGTAATTGGATATTAAAGTGCTCCACTATGGGGCTCACTGAGGACTACTTTTATCCCCACCATTGGACCCTACTCCATTATGGGCCCCTCTCCCCTATTACAAATAGTCCCAAAAATTTCCTTTATTCATGCTACTTTCAACACTCCTTTCTTGCTATACAAAAATCTCTTGAAAAGAGGCAACATAATTATTTTTAAATCTTTTAGGCACATGCAAACACCTTTAGGTAATGCAATGGAAGTAAAAATTAGAAGACACTAGAAGAAAGTGAAGAATACATAATATGAGATAGATAGAGAAATATATAAGATTGATTATGAGATGTAATACATAAACATTTAATAGATCAGCATTGAATATAATGAATGTAGTTTATCACAAATTGATCTGATTTTAGTACAATATGTTATAATATATACCACACATATCAATAATTTTATATTATCAATTTTATTTATTATTCTCTACCCGTCTTTTGTAACTCAGTACATACATCTTAATTTTTCACTTACACTTATTTTGAGATTTGCAAGTAATTCAATGTCATAACACATCTTTCAACTAAATATATTATTACAAGAAAGTAAAATGTGGTCATGTAGCCTATTGAACATACCAAATAAAGTAAAAGAATTCAACTTGATGCTCAAATATTGATAAATTATAATACTATCAAAATAACATCATCAACACAAAATATTTTATACAATAGAGATTAAACATGAAAAAGAATCTATGAAAAATAAAACAAGAAATTCCAGGCTTACATTGAAACGAGTTCGGTTTACTGGCCAAAACTTGAAGGTATGGGTCCTCACAGATGCCATCCCGTAAAGTTTCTGTATGAATACAGCCTATTAGAGAAATAAAAGCAAAATCGTAATTCCTTGGAACGTCAGATATAAATAGAAAGGTAGAAACTATTGGAAACTAAACTTACATTTGGGAAATCCTTACAGTGTTAGAGATATTACAGATGACTCCTTCCCACGGTACACCAAAGCAGGGATCCGAAGTCCACTTGTTCAGGGATAACGCTTTCCGCACCTCTATAAGAGCATTAACTGCAGCTTTCCCGGTTAGAAATTATTATAAGAGTATAGTTCAATATTTCAAGCTATATATTTAAATTTAAAAAAGGAAGAAAAGAAAGAAATTGAACCCGACCATCATCCCGAGAGGTTGCAGACTGGGTGGTAACGAGCATGTGCATCTCAATAGCATTGATTATTGTACTGTGATTAGGGTTATTGGATTTTAGATTCAAGGTTGCACAAACATCTTCCTCCAGATTAATTGATGAATTCTAGATGACGTTATTAATTCCAACTGAGAAGGATCCGGTTTCCGATGAATTGTCCGCTAGAAAATAAAATAGCAATATGGCGTTTCCAGTCGTGGATGTTTGAAGCAAGAGATCTATGCCGTCAGAATCGCTTGTGCTGCTGACGGCGGCCGTCTGCATTACATTAGCTGGAGGAAAGTTTTTGGTGTTGCTTACTGAAAGTGACTTGGAAACATTCACAAAATTCGTTCCTGTAGCCGACCAAGAAGACCACAAACGGTCGAATCTGTCTTGAGGATACCTAAAAATTTGATATAAAACCGTCAAATTAAAAGAGAATACCGGAGCTGTAAGGAGTTTGAAGGGCAACATTAACGGCGTAAGAGAGACAAAGTTTACGTGGTGAAGCTGTCAGTCGGAGCCCCCGCATCATCTCTTTCTATTAAATTCAACATGGTTCCCGGTTTAGCCGTATCATACATGCCTCGCAAAAGGGGTCTCAACTCGATAGCCGAGATAAATGGATCATCAGATTCTGAGATTCGGATAAAGCAAACATGTACCACTTTATCTGCACTCACCAAAATGTTCTCACTGCGGATTGTGTCGTCAAAGTCAAATACCACTTTCTCCATGTATATCATATCGAGGGCCTCGACAGAGTAATTGAAGCCTCGAGATGTAGTTGAATTAGCATCAACAAACGATACTCTCATAAGGTGGGGCACTTCCGGAGTGATGGGAAATTCATTGCAAGCCTTATTAAGAGGCTTGGGAAACACTCGGAGACTTTTCATATAGAAATCTAAATCCTCTTGGAACAAGAAGTATGATTCTGCTTTGTTACCGAGGTTGTGTATGTAGTCGTCATCAGTATCCCATGTAATATTGCTTACGGGATCAGTTTGCTTTTTCTTGCCCCCGCAATGAATGCTCAAAAATCCTGTCATTGCACACGCATATAAAACATTAAACCCCAAACAAAAGAAACCAAAGTAACAACAATTTGAAAGAAATGTCGAAGGAGAAATAGAGTACCTGGTTGAGCATTAGCAAAAACTGTGCACCACAAGAGGAAGAGACCCACAACACCAACGCATATACTGCAAGCAATACCTTCCATTGTTTGCTTATTTTCCAAAGCAATGCTTACAATACGGTGCCATTCATAGGGCCCAATAAAATATATATTACTCAAATTCCACATTCACTACAAAAGTTATAGAATTTTCAAAATTTAATATTTTTGACTGTTATGATTAAGAGTGATTTAACAAAGATATTTACCAACAATTTTTATTAATGGTAAAATAATTTTATTTTACTTGATTTATTTTTGATAAGATAAGCAACATTTATAGGGTGTTGTACCCTTTACACAGAAAGTCTAAAAGGGTCAAAAAAGAAGCTAGTTCAATCCATAAATGAACTAGGAAAGAGGACAAACCACACAAAAATAGCTGACAGTCAGCTGTTGAAACACAAAAAGGGACTAGACAACCCCTGAATCTGAAGGGATTGATCTGACTCCCTTAACCCTAGGTCGTGAAGATGCGATAGATCAAGGGAGTCCCTTCTTCTTTCTCAGCACAACAGATTAGGAAGACTCGGAATCCAAGTCCACCGAGCGAGGCGAGAGAAGCGGATCAATCGAAGCCATCGAGGGCAAAGAGCCACCACACTACGGGGGAGATAGCATAGGGGAGGAAATATGATCGAAAGAAGGACCATAAGAGGTAAGCACCGAAGTTCGGGTAGGCTTAGTCAAAATATCGTTAGCAGATCGAGCAAGCAGAGGCTCCACGGGAAGGTTAGCCGGAAGAGGAGTAGACCAAGGTTGCTGAGAAGAAGCAATAGGGTCGACCTCCATAGGAGGAGAACCCACCATGAGGTGATCCAAGAGAGCATCCTTCCACCAAGTAGCATCACCTTTGCGGCAAGCTTGTGGGAAACTAGAGGCCAAATGACTCACAGAGAAGCATCTCCTACACCGAAAAGAGAGACTCTCATAGTCCAAGAGCTGCTTCCAGGTCTGTCCTCCACCAATAAGACCACATCACCATGGAGAGGTTTGGAGATGTCCAAATCAACTAATAACCGAGCTACTGTAGTATGCCTCATCTCCCAAGTCATAGAGTCCACCATCAAAAAGCGACCAATGGTGTTGCCAATAGCCTCATAACACAAATCCTCCCAAAACTGAATAGGGAGATTCGACAATCAAACCCAAACTGGTCTGGTATTCAATAGCTTCGTTAGGGGATTGAAAGAATGAGCCCAATGCCTGATGGACAATGAATGAATACCCCACATCCACCTCTTGTCTAGCACATGGTCTCGCTTCACAAAAGAGGAAAAGGTAGCTAAAAAGAAAACCCTTGCATTGGGATAGAGCTCAATCTTACCAGAGACCAACGACATCCAGGAGGTGGATACCCAGTCATGGAGATCAGGAAGGGAGGGCCATAAGCCATTAAACCTGCAAACCATGCCCTGCTTTGAGTAGAAATCTTCATTCTCAGTAACCTCAGGTCCACATACCACAATAGGGGAATCACGTGCACAGGGCAGAGGCCGAACTCGAGATTGAGAAAGAGGTCGTGAATCCGCCTTAGCAGCCTCAGAGAAGGACTTCACCCAAACCATAGAAGGAAAGCCCCTAGTGAGAGGGACATCCACCCATGCATCATTACTAGGAATAGAGCCCTCTAAAGCTTTCAAGGCATCAGATCCCCCACCAGAGAAAAGAGGACCCCCAGAAGAAGAAGCAGGAGCAATAGAAGGTGCCATAGAAGGGTTTGCATCAAGCCCAAGAAACAAATCCTTTGCATCCTTCTCCTGTGGAGAAGCCAAGACAAGAAGATCCCCAACCACAAAAGGAGAAGAGCCCACACAAACTTCTTGGCCAGCCCCAGTAATAGTTGCATCCAAGCCCAAGGCACAGACACCAAAAGCAAAATGTAGGAGGACAGAGCAACCATTCACACCAACACCACACGCAATAGGACCCACATTTGGCGACCACCCAGGAGTGACAGAACCAAACACAAGTCCGTTAGCAGAAAACGCCCGTTGGGCATCACCAGCAACGTTCCCGCTAGCAAGCATTTTGAAATTTTTACTTTACTTGACTTGTTGTTCCTAAATGATTAATTAGAAGTAATTTGACAAAGATGATTCCAATATTTTTTATGAATGGTAGAATGACTTCGTATTAGGTATATGTAACAAGCATTTGTTGTGTTTATCTAGAAACATTCATGCTAATGATAGTCTTTCTTTTCCTTTCACCTACAACATATAAATAAAAATTTACAAAATAATAATAAAATAAAAATGAACTCATTTAATATAAATTTATTTAATTTATCTCTCATATTATTTTTATTATTTTCTAAAATAATATTTTTTAATAATTTCTTCACAAAATAAAATCACTATAGAACGAATTTTTTCATTTGGAAGACTAGTTTCCTTCGAAATGAAAAATCTACAATAATTTCGTCCCATCGGATGTTAGCTACAAGGAAATTCTTTCAAAGAAAATAAAACCCAAGTGAAATGACAAGTCTACGATAATACCCTCCCATTTGATGTTAATCCTTTCAAAGACAACAAAGCACAAACAAAATGACAAGTCTACAATAATTCCCTCCTTCCAATATTACGAAGGAAACCCTTTCAAAGACAACAAAGCCTGAATGAAATAACAGATCTACTACAATAATCCCCTTCCATCCGAGGTTACAAGGAAAGTCTTTGAAAGATTTAAAAAAAAAAAACGTATGTATTGTTTTTTCTAGAAATGTCATTAAGCTTCTATGAGATTAAGTTAATTTCCACGTCTTGAGAAGGAGGTGAATTGAATGTACGATGTTTAAGACAAGTCTCTTCCTTTTGTTTTTTGAGATATAAGGATCCCTCTTTTTCATGGGTAGAGGGTCCACAACTTCATGGATTTTTTATTAGCTAGAACAATTGTATACAGTTTTGTGCTACTACCTAATTAATGTAGTTTTGTAATGGTGGAAAGAACTAATAATTTATTATTACATTTTTATA